>JARHVA010005239.1:470000-502500 GCA_037957365.1 Torreya grandis
TAAGGTTAGGACGAATTTGGATAGTTTATTATTTTACTTTTACTACTTTGTAGTTGTTTCACTCTTTTTTCATAGATTGGTAGGCCTCTAGGGTTAGTGTGTGGTATTGGATGGTTAATCTTTATTGATACCATTTAGGTTCACCACTTTGTTCTATTTTATAATTTATGGAAAATATATTAAAAAAATTCCTATTTATTATGATATAAAGGTTTTGAGACATATTTATAAAACCCTTTTCTTAATTATGGGAGCTATGTAAAACCCTCACCTTTTATCCATATTTAATAATAAAAATTATTAGTAATATAATGATCTAAAAATAAATTTATAAAACATCCTATTAAATATATATAATTAATAAGAATAAAATATAACCAATCCAAAGCATCAAAAACTAATTTTTTAGGACACAGTTTAGGAGTCATCGAAGGAGGATCCCAAAAAGCATGAATAAAACTCAATGTGTTGTGAAGGTACTTTTGAGGATTTCCATGGACATCAAATAATTGGAATTTGGGAATGATCATGTCATTAAAAATAAGCATGTCTAATATGGATTTTTGGATAGTATGTATATAACCTATATTGTTCTTGATGTGAACCTTAAAGCTTTCTTGTTTAATTGTTAAAATATCAATTTGAATTTATATGTATAATAGTGGTTAAATCATGTGCAAGAATGATTATCTTATCAATAATCTAATTTAAATTTTATTTTATGTCATTGATAAATAGCATTAGTAGGTACACTACTTGGTATAAGTGCACAACCAAACATTCATTACAATTTTAGAGGATGTTCTAATACAAGCACAAAACCTATAATAAATAAGTACCCATTATATATCATTATTTTTTTGTTATATTTAATTAAGAAAATAATGGTTTGTCATAGTATATCCACAAATATTTTTTGAAATAATACAATTGAATATTTCATTGATTTCTAGGTCCTCATGTTGCATTCCATTTAAAAAATATTAATCATTTACATATTTTAAAATATTTATATTTTTATTTTAGTAATGTATATAATGAAATTACATTCATCAATTTTAGTAATGCAAGCCATGATGATAAGTAAGAAATATGAAAACAAATGCAATGTGTTGAAAGGATGTGAATAAACCCTTGGGATCATAATTAAGAAAATAACCAAGGCTTCATGACAATAAATTTTATATAAACCATTGGTTAAATATGCGAAAGAGTTATGGATAATTATTTATGTTTACCCTACTTCTAATTTTATTATCATCAATTTTGAAATTTGGGATGACACCCTCAATTGCACTCCTAATGGGTGATTCAAGATACAAAATGGACATGGATGACATAAAATTTGTAAGATGAGTATGTTGAACCTATATCCAAATGGAAAAGGATTGATAGAATCATTTATAGTGTTTTATCAAAGCAAATCTATACACAAAAATTATGTATTGATAAAACTATAAAATTGGATTTCATGAACTAAGAACCCTATTTTAATGATTTATTAATATATTCGATATCAATTTGGTTCTTATTTGATTTAGTTCTAGAATGATTTTTTTTCAAAGTGATTCTAAACATCAAGATGATTGGTCTTAATTTAATTTATCGACAAGGTGAAACTATTAAAAAAATCAAGCATTCTTAAGGTAATGTGTGTGTGTCTAAAATTTGGTGAAAAGTAAATGCATGGTATATTTAGCACCAAAAATATCTACCAGATTTTTTAACTTGTATTTTTTTTTTATAAATTATAGTCGAAGTACATGAGATGAATTTTGACTATTAAAATTTAGTGAAAAAACTTCATCTTGAGCCTTGAAACAAGCTTTACATATTTTAAATGTAATTCATAGTCATAGTTGAGAAATAGTCTAAGGTCATTAAGTGAAATAATTTTTTTGAAATGGTATAAAGTTCCTAAGTCAATATAATTTGAGAAATGGTCTTATGTGCGAAATGTAAATGAAAGTTGAAATTTTTTTATAAGTTCCTAAGTGACATAAAAGTTTTTAAATGGTCTTGGTTCTATCGAAGCACAAAATTATTGCAATGGATTATGGAAAAAATACGTATTCTTATTTTTGTCATAATTTTTCTATATGTATTTAATTTTTGGCTCCCATTCAAATTATTATATATCTCTTCCAATAAGTGATCTGATTTTGTAAATTATTTGATCATCAAAAATGTTTTTAGATGGTTTGACTTTATCTATAGTAAAAATTCTATTTGTTAGAACATATTTGAAATATATGTGGTAAATTCATAGAAATAATATGAATAATTTTTCATGATATATCCAAACACTATTACCTAATTTATACAATCTTAGTGGGTTTATGTTATAAAATAAATAAATTTTGTATGTAATTATTTTAGTTAATTATTTTTGGAGTTAATCATTATATTTAATGTGCAAAAGTAATAAAATAATGTAATATGTCAAGCAATGTTTTTTATTGTAATTGAAATTCCCAAATATGTAATATAATAAAAATTAGGCTAAGAGTAGTTAGATCAAAGTGAATTCATGGTTCAAATTGATTCAAAGGTAGTTATTTATGTACCTTAGAGGTGGAAGTTAGTATAAAAGACTTGAAAATAAATTGTAAAGGGTTATGGTTTTCTTTCTCTCAATCCTAGGAGAGCATTATTACAATTTTATATACAACTAATCATTTTGTAATAAAATGTGTGAATGCAATGCAATTAATTGTGTGACATGAACTTATTAATTCATGATTTTTTATTAATACTTATTTATGAAACTTGAAGATAAATAAATAAATTAAAACCATATAAATTCTTAATTGAATGTAAAATATTGAGGATATAAATTTTGTT
The DNA here is from genome assembly GCA_037957365.1 of Torreya grandis. Lineage (NCBI taxonomy): Eukaryota > Viridiplantae > Streptophyta > Pinopsida > Cupressales > Taxaceae > Torreya > Torreya grandis. The sequence continues at coordinate 472,845 of JARHVA010005239.1, forward strand.
TCATGGATTTTTATGTTGTGGACTTTGTATCAATACATATAATCTAAAATTAGCTAAGACTTTATGATTTTAAGAAATATTTACCATCACTACATATTTTTTTCACATTTACATATATGTTTTAGAAGGAAAGGTTTCAACCTAGGGATATTTAATGTCAAATGAAACATTGTTTCAAAGGAGGAAAAGGAGACTTCATGCTCGTTTCTAGCCAAACATATAGAGGTGTTCCATAGTACTTTGTCTTTGGAAACTCCTCTAGTGATATAAATTAATATCATGTTTTAATTATGTCTTTATAAAAATATTAACAATATAGGATTCTATTATTTAACTATAAAAACCATTTCATTCAAATATAGGCTATCTAGGTAGATTTTTTATTTTATTTTATTGCGGGTTTTCTAGGTCTGCCTTCTAGCTCCTCCCATTCTTCCTTCATTTATAGGAGGTCTCATTTTTCCATTTAATTTTAATTTTATGTAATTTATAGTAAAAATTGCTCAAAAAACCAAAATATTCCATCATACAAGAGATCTTATTCTCTCAAACAGAAGGGAAAATCACTTGTATATAGTGCTTCTTCCAATGTTGAAAGATTTATGCTACTTATTTTTTGGGAGAATATGTAAAATAAATAAAGAAATAAAAATGACATAAAATACTCCCAATAGTTTTTAGAGACTACATTAGGGATTGAAGTGACTTTTTCATTAAATTTCAATAAAGTTCAAAGAACCTCCCCTAAAGTAGAGATTGGTGATTCTATAGAAAAGTGGTACCCAAATCCCAATATTTCCTAACAATGGAATATAAAATTGATATGTCCCTAATTTTTATACATGTATCATGTTACACAAGATTTTGTTGAAGTTAAAATTTTATTGTCCTAAAAATATCTACAAATCCAACAAATAAATATAGTTATTTTAGAAGAATTCCCTAAGGATTTTAAATATAATGATTTTTTGTTCCAATTTAGTATGTAGATTATAATGATGAAGATTTACTTTGTGGTATATTAGATTATTTTCCTTCTTTGGTTGCCTTTGGAGATAATCAAGCTACTAAGGAATACAAGGAAGAAGACATCATATTTTATACCTTTATTTCAATCTTTGATAGAGTTATGTGAAGAGATTATCTTCAAGAAGGATGGAATTTTATATCATGAATAAAATTGACCCTATGATCAGTAAAATCTCTCGTAATGATGTGAATGTTCAATAAAATCAAAGAGTCATATGATTTTCTCAAAACCTACACAAAACTAATCAAACCCAAGAATAAGAATATTTATCTCAAGAGAAGGAGGTCATTGAAGAACTTACTACATGTTGGTATTAAACATATGTAAAATAACCTAAATGAAACTATGAAGATCATAAGAATACATAAATTGTTGAAGTGATAGGTATGATCATAAAAGGAGATAATGAGGCATGTCATAATTTTTCAAAGAAAAGGACAAAGAATTTAGGTTTCCCCTTTGTAATGAGGATAATGGCACCTTTTTATTTTCCTATAATTATAAATGATACAATGAACTAGAAAAATAAACAATGAAAAGCATTAAATCATAGGTAAATAAACCTATAGATAATCTATAGGTGAATAAAAAATAAAGTGACAGAAAATATTTCTAGTGCATTTATTGTAGTTTCAAATTCTCAATCCTATACAAAGGCATGCATAATACTTGACAATTAAAGATATAAAATATTCTCTTGAGATTATTATTGAGGAATAGGAAATGCTTATACCTAATAACATTATTTATGATTTTTCATATGTGTTGATTCTAGAATAAATAATTGGAAAAAATGAAAGGTATATTTCAAAAAAAATCATGTTATAAAAGGATTATTTTAATAAGATGCAAGATTTTTTTATTTCCTATGATCTCAATATTCATCCTAAAATTTTGAAGAGTGTTATATAATTCATATTTATCATTCATGAGCACATGCATATGATCAACTAATTTAGCTATGATATATTTATATATTTTTAGTTATTTTTTCTGACCCATGTAGACATCACGAGTTCAATCCACTATTTTTTGAAGGTACCTAATTCTATGAGCCCATCAATGAATTTGCATAGTCTTTATGTTATCCTTAGGTCCTTTTAAATAGTTTTTGTTTCACATTTTATTTTGTTTCTGATTATTTTTTTCATTTTAGTTGTGTGTTTTTTTCAATAATTGTAGTAGCATTGTGGTGTTTTTCTCTTGTGATCTCAATAGGTTTATGGTTATGTGTTATTTCATTCAAATTTATTAATTTTAAAAATAGATCGTTTGATAGGTGTGCATAGTTTTGGTGATAAAAATGGTAAAAATATTTGCAAATTTAAATAGTTGTAACCAATACAACCATTAAATAGTTTTATTTAGGAGGAAATTATGGTTGAATGTTTGAGAGAAATAAATGATAATAAGTTTATGGGCATGATTCATAAACACTAGCCATCTAAGTGGTGTAAAAAGTATCACACAATCTTAAGAGATAACTTGATCTACAAGCTTCTATTATGAAATCATCTATTCTATTTAACATAGATAAATATAATTAATAAATTATGATAGTTTTGACCTTTATTCAAAACTTATACAAATGATAATAGTTGCAATACTTGAATAAATATTTTAATGTTAAGTCACTAGTATAAAATTTGCTTCATCAGCTAGTAGGTGACTTAATAATCATTGTTTATGTCCATGACACAAAAAACATAAATTATCCTCAGAAATTAATAATTTAAATGGCCACCATAATTTAAATTTGACTTTGTAGACCCTATTATAAGACCTCAAATACATGTTCAATAATCAAGGCATCCTTTAAAATATTAATATTATTATTCGAGTTGCATATAAAAGGTCAAAAACTATAAATAATATATATATTTTTAAATCTATCGAGGAATGTTATATGATATTTATGGAACTAAAGGCTAGTTTCGTAGATGATTTTTCCTCAAAGAATAATAAAAACATGGTTCTGAAGATGGAAGATATGGTAGGGGTTACTCATAGTATTATAAACTAGTCACAACACAAGACATAAAGAGGAGGATGGATTTTCTTAGGATAATTTTTTTGTGCATCATAGGCTCAAAAGAAATGTTTGTAAAAATTTAACACTTCTGACTATTTTCAATCAATATTTATTTCTCTTCCTAGTTTATCCTACCATTATTTTAGCATACATGGATAAATTTTATTATCTCTCAACAAACCATATCATCAATGGTGTCTCAAGTGGAATTTGCATTGAGACAACATATGTTCTTTCACTATAATGTGCCCATGTAGTTTTAGTAGTGAGGAGTATTAATGTTGGAATATTATAAATCCATAAACATTGATACAACTTACATTGGTCAATCTATTCTAAAAATTATTTTACTAGAGAATATTAAATATATTTCTTGTGAAATTGGTATTGAAATAATAATTTTTAAGGTTGAATAATTGACCCATGAGATAATTACTCATTTAAATAGCATCAATTTTGATAAGATAAATGATAAATCATGATACTATACATTTATATCATATGGATATTCAAATATTACTAATATTATGCATGAAAATGATCTAAAAATGAAGAGGGAAGAATTTACCAAGTCATGAGCACAATTTATTTTTAAATTTTCCACATGAGGAACACAGGTTAAGTTGGTATTGATAGTTTACATAGAGAAATATGAATTTTTTTACTTTTTGATGCAGTCTAACCCATTATGATCATGATATAAATTATGATGTCTATCAAGAGACTATACAACCCATTTCCCTAGGATGTTTTCAATTCATGAAGGAAACCTTATTTGTTTAAGGTAAAAATGGAGTGGGGATATATTTAAAATGCAATCCTTTCCATTAAATAGATGCATCAGATGGGTCTTAGAATCTATAAAATAAATTCTAATTGGCATGTATAAATATAAACTAAAAGTATTTAGTAGAACCTTTCCATTGAATATATGCATTCAATGGGTCTTAGAATTTATAAAATAAATTGATATTGGCATGTACAAATATGAACTAAAAGTATTCAATAGACACAAAGTATTTTGCAAAATGAATAAATAAAATGTAATTGTTTTAAAGACATACACAAATGAAAATGTTTTGTTGAATATTTTTTTTGATATTTTTAATAAAATAAAAATGGCATGAGTAAATAAAAACTTCATGAAAATTTGTGAGTGTCCACCCAACCTACATAAAAATATGAGCTTTGGAATCAAATGTGGACATCCATCAAAACATAATTGAAAGTCAAATTTTCCAAAATAAAAGTGAAAAAAATTCCACAAATATGTGAAATATTTTAATATTATAAAATGTATTGAGGTTCTTTGAGTGTGTCCAAGTCAAAAACTCCCAATTCAATCAATGGATATTTGGTGCTCTTGGTGTTTTAGGTACTCAAAATACATAAAACAAAACCATTTTAAAATAATAAGGTTGTGTCCATGAAAAAAATAAGGTAGTGAAATAACTTCTAAGGGTTATTTAAGTTACAAAAAGTTTTGAAAGATATGAAATGAACTAGAGTTTCTTAACTATCAATAAATCTTGATAAACCTAATTTTATCTAGCTTTGGTACATAAGGTTCTTATAGTTCTTAAATCCCCCAAATTTTAGATAGGATTTAAATAGGGTTAAAACCTCAAAATAAAATGAATTATATGGTAACATTCACATCCATATGTAACCTTTGGGAGGTGATTGAGGTGTCACCAATATGTGAATTTTAAAAACTATGAGAAAGAACAATATATCATTTGGTGTTGTAAATTTAGCAACAATAACTTCATCATTTTCATATGGATTTGGAGCTTATTTATACATTATTATAAGATTAGGTTGGTATAAATCAATGATGACCTATAGATTCTAATTGGAAATTATAGGCATGGATCCAATTTATTCATAAATCAAGCTAATTCCTTATATCACTTATTCTTACACTTTTTATTAACATGAAGCAAAGGCCACTCTAGTTATAAATCATGTTTGAAAATATGTTCAAAGGTTCTACTATGGAATGAACAAAATTTACATGTAGCATTAAAATAATATTATGGTATGGGTAGGAAGGAAGAATCCAAAAACTTGATGCTCCTAAACTAAACAATGTTTGATGAATTATTTGGATAAGGAAGGTACTCTTTGGGGATGATGTTTGAATCTAAACCATTATATTTGAATGATTATGAAGTAAAGACAAGGTAATTCTAGTGCATTCCATGTGAAAGGAAAGATGGTAGAAATCAAGGTGAATTTTAAACCATTGAACTCATACATGGTTTATCGTCTTGATCATGATAATAAGCTTGAATAAGGCTTAAAATTTATGATTCACATGCTTTGGAGTTTTATTTGTAAAAAAATATGTAACCTTACGAAATATAATCAAAATTTTAATATCAATGTTTATTAGAGATTTCAAATAAGAGAATGTAACTAAAGAAGAAAAATTAGGTTTGATAAATTTTAATTGGGAAGGAAAAAAAAAAAACATAATGGTTAAGCTATTGAGATGTTTTTCCTAACAACTCGTGAATGTAGAGTAAATAAATCAACCCCATTAGAGATTTTGAATCTAAATTTGATAATGTCATCTTTTTGATGAATTAAAATGCATATTTTTTATCCTCATAATTAATATGACTTTGAGATGGAGATAAATTTCATAAATATCATAATGCACAGACACCTAACTACATAATGATCCTTTAATTATAGAATAAAAATTTCAGCTTGCATTTTTAAATAATAAGAGAAATTTATTAAATAGGTTCAAATCTAGACTCCCTTTACTTATAATGTTTTTATATATCACTAATTATCAACATGTTCTTCTCATTAATTTGAAATGTGCATAATCATTCTCATGTTCCAACACATCCCAAATTTCCTATCTAATAAAACATCATACTTATTGCATTCCTAATGCTAAAATTGTCATGATATAAAAAAGTGCATTGATTTGAAAGGTCCTATCAGATTTCAAATTGTTAGAATTGTAAATACTAAAGTTTTGCCTTCTTAAACTTAAAATGCTTGATTTAAATTACTTTTAGTGTGATTTTGACTTGTATTATGACTAATCCTAGTGATAGGTTTTCAATTTTTTGAATAATAAAGCATATTTTTTCAATGTCAAAATAGTGTATAGACGTGTTCTAAATAAAATTCCAAGTCCTTTTTGAATGATACTTTGATATGTTTATATTTGCATCTAATTAGATAGTTTTTTCATACCATCGAGAAGATAGGAAAATGCGCTAACCCTAAGCTGAGATTTGATTGTTTAAAATAGAAATTAATTAGAGTGGGTTCATTTTGATTAGATCAGGTCAATATTGATTGGTGATACTAAAAGAATTTGGTAGATCTAACAATTGTATAGGTAGATTGAACTAAGAGACTATAAAAGTTTATGCAAGATATTTAAAAGGTTTAAAATATATATTGAGGTTCTTATAGGTGTGTAATATCAAAATAGAAGGGTTAAATCATAATATAACATGAAAATTTAAAAGAATGGTAGATTAGGACCTTGTTTGTGTGCTCAAGTTATGTATGGTAAATGTGTGTTAAGCTTGTCATTATCAAGTACTTGAGACTAATTTAAATATCTAAAAATTACTCCCTTTTATTATATAAATGAAATGGATAGATTAAAAGTATAAAATGTACTTGAGTGTATATAAAACAATTTATAATTTGTAGGAAGCTATAAATGTGCAAGTTAATAAAAAAACTTGTGTTCATGTGTAGTAAATGTCCATAAATTGAAAATTTTAATCTCAAACTAAATTTTGATAGAAAAAGGGTTGTAATATAGTTATGTATTGGTATACAATCATGTTTCCCTTATATAATATTGGAGATGATGCTTCCTTATTTAAATGTTGGATAAAGTTATGTTTCATTGCTAAAGAACATGGAGAGTTGGGGTGATTATTCCCTAATTTTGTGCAACTATTTAGACTCTTGGGTTGGGAAGATAACATATCCTAACCTTCACAAATATAATGAGAAGTACATAATGTACTAACCCATATAAATATGAAATTAAAATAGATAACCATCAAGTTAGGTTTTATAAAATAAAATGAATCAACCGATATAGATGGATTCTAAATTTAATTATATAGTTTCCCTCAAGTTTGCTCCATGTAAGAAAACCATGATTGAAAGGTAACAAGTTTTTTTCATTCCCCCATCATAAATGTAGGTTTGATTATATATTTTCTCTGAACATAGAATAAAAAGTGTAATACAAAGGGAATGAACTATGTTCATCCCCCTTCATGACTGAAGATATGAAAAGTGTGAAGTGGAATGAAAAACATTTCCCATCCAATAGTAAACTATACTATTGTGTATGTGCATAAACTAATATGATGCCTTATGAATATCAAAGTGTGTATAACATGCATGAATATATGTCATGTTTATTTAATTAAGGTGAGATCATATAAAATGTTATGCATCTATATGCTAATTTTGAGAACATGTATCTCAAATATATATGTATGCGGAAACCTATAATTTATGTTTCTATAAATTGTGTATATGCCCATCTATATGCATCTAAGTGTGTATGACTATATGCTCAAGTGTATCTAAGGTATGTGAATATTCTAATATAATATGTGTTAGTACACCAATATCTATCATGTAAATAAACCATTTGATATTAATACAATTATAAATATCTAAAATATATACTATGATATGTTTTTATGCTCATGGAGGCTTATGTTTATATGAAAATCCCACTATAATGTCCCCTTTTGATATTAGGTATGTATCATGTAAGTTAATCATCTTAAAATGATATTTAAGTGTATTATGTCATGTATAGAGATAAAATCATGTAATATCATGTCATCATGTGAATAATATGTCATCATAGTAATAAAATCATGTATGTAACATATTTAATGTAGGGAATTATAGTGTCATATTTGCATAGATGTATAAATTAATCACAAAATATAAGGATCACTGAATATGACTACATAGTAAAAGTACATGATATAGATCATGATACCGATCAATGTTATCAAGCTCAACAAGTGGAAGTGTTTATGTCACATGTAAGGTTAAGGGCCTCTTAAAAGGGACATATATATGTTAAAAAACATATGGCCAAGGGAAACATGAAAGGGGACATAAATATGTCACAAAAAAGGGAAATTGATGATTTCACATAAAACAATGTTAAGGGCCACACTCAAGGGACATAAAAATATTGTAAATAAAGCCCAAAGGCCACATATAGTAGGCAATCACAAAGTAACCTATCATTTTAAATAGAGTAACATCATCAATGGAACATATAATATTTATTCTATTCTACAACATCCATATGTATCAATGTCACATCATAGTATAATAATTTATCCATGTATCTCTATGTAAGATTTGTAGTAAGACATGTGTAAGAAACACATGTAGGTTAACATAGTTCATAGAAAGATATAACTATAATAATGAAACCTATGGAATAATTTTCCAAAATATGAATATTAAGTATAGGAAATTCCAATATATATGTGTCCATTTATAACATGTATGTCATGCATAACACTCAGATACTATGAAATGCATGCGTGTATGAAAAAAATATTCCATGTACCAAAAATATGATAAATAACATATGTAAATAGTGTAATCTAGTAATAATGTCATGCTCAGATCCTGATTTTGGATTTTTGGAATATTTTAGTTTTTTTGCATATAATTCATTATTTTATTATTTTTTATTTTTAGGATATTTGAGGTATTGAAAATTAATTCCTAGTGGAAATGGTTCCAAAAAATAGAATAATTAGAGGGTTCAAAACAATAAAAAACATGTGTCAAGGCATAATATGTACTAGTTTTGATAGCATGGATATGTGTATAAATTAAGAATAAGAAATATTCCTCTATTGTGTATGTGAATAATAATATTTTATCTCAAAAACATATGTGGAGATAAGGATCGACATGGTCTCCGTGGGAAATTATCTATGTGTGCTCATGTAATATGTAGATATTGTTGTATATGATCACATAAGCAATGGAGGGCATAAAGGGTGTATAATTAATAAATATGTAAGAATTTGTAATTAGAATTCCATAAAATATGTACATTATAATTATTTTGAAGAATTAATATCAAATCATTAAATGTATACATATAGTGAAGGAACATAATTAAAAAATCACACTAGGTGGAAGAATTACCCATGGCTTTATTTACCTCAGATTATAATATATGTAGGAAGTAATAAATAAAAAAATAGAGGTTATTAAAGTGAAATAAACCCAAAACACTTCCTTATTTTATTTAGGTTTATATCCCTCACAAAGACACCTAGGTTTTCAAGGCAAACGAGATTGATTTCTAGAGTTACACATATCATCAAGGTTTGAAATCATAAATACATAAAAAATAGAGATATGGTTAGGTTACCATAACACCACTACTCCTAATTTAATTATAGGTTGGTACTGACTAATGTAGGTTAATATATCCATCGATGCTGACCTAACTTAGTGCAACAAACTTTGTGCAAATAAAGAATTTGTTCTAAAACTAAACAAACCACAAGATTTATTTATCTTGATCTTAAATTCCAAAATAAAATCACAGTTAAATAATCACCCACAAAATTTAATTAATAATATATTTATTATACATACTATATTTATCATATTACACATTTCAAATCATTGAAATTAGTTCTAATCTCTTACATTATTAAATTCCATATCTTAATATTTGGTTTATTATATAAGTTTATATCCTAAGTAGATTAAGTAATTCACATTAATTTAACTCAGGGTAAAGTATTAATATCATTCAAAACATTTAGCATAACTATGAACCCTATTTGATAAATTTGACACACATATTTTAAGTTTTTATTTTTTAATGAAAGTCTATATGCAGGTGATTTGAAGTAATATACACTATTTTGGCTACATTTTCCACATCCAAATTCCATTCAGGGTCTTACTTAAAGTTTTGGAAATATCATTCAATGAGCCACCATGTGGTAAGAAATATTTAACCCTTATAGGTCAATATTATTAATAAAATATATAATTTAATTTATTCAAATGGAATAAGGAGGTGTTTGGTAATATTTTTACTGAAAAGAAACACATTGAAGAAAAAATTAGAAAGATTAAAATATTCTCTTCTTTTCATGATAATAATGAATAGAAATATGCTCTCAAGAAGGATATTATTAGTGCCTATCTTAATATTGAAGCTAAAGAAGAATATTTTTAGAAACAAAAGTCTAGATGCCTTTGGCTAAAGGAACAGGAGATAAACACAAAAAAGATTCATCAGCAAGTATTAAAAAATAGGAACAAAGATTTGATTATGAAACTTATACAGGATGATGGAAAGAAATGTATGAATCTATAGGATATTGATGACTAGATTACTCAATACTTCTAGGATTTGATCACATAAAGTGGCTCACTAGAGTAATATCTAGAGGAATTTTTTTTTTGCAACATCCTAAGCCTTATCTATCAAGATAAAAGCACTGCAGTTCTAAAACCTCTCTTAGCAGAAGATATTAAGGTTGTTGTGTTCTCAATGAAAGGAGGTAAGGCATGGGGCTGAAATGGATTACCTATAATTTTTTATTTAATTCTAGAATATTATTCACATATAGGTGGAAGCTAATGTCTTCAAATTTTTTAGAAAAGGAACGTTTCTAAAATATCTAAATAATACCTTTCTTTGGATAATTCTTAAAAATCCCATATCAAATCATCTCAACGACTTCAAACTAATAATATTAAATGTTATGTCTTACAAAATTTGTTCAGTGACTTTGGTTAAAATAATCCAACCCATTCTAGAGAGAATCATAGAATAACATCAAGGAGCATTCATCTCAGGTTGGAAAATCATGGATGGGGTAATCACCATACATGAGGTAATTCATTCCACACATTTGAGGAATAATCATGAAATGTTCATCAAAATTTATATTAAGAAATCTTATGATAGATTCTACTAGAGATTTATGGATAAAATCATATAGAAATTTATATTCAATTACTTCTTTATAACCATCATTTGGAGTTGCCTGTATACACCCAAATTATTGGTCACAGTCAATGGATTCCCAAAAGGCTTCTATTTTTCTAGCCAAGGTCTAATATAGGGGGACCTGATACCCCCTTACCTTTTTATGATTCTTGTTAAATCTCTAAGTAGAGTAGTAACTTTAGCCAAAAACATAGGTATTATTAAATGAATCAGAGTAACTCAAGGCACTAGTCTAGTCTCTCATTGATAATTTACTGAAATAGGATAAGTCATAATATCAGAAGCCAATAATTTCAAAATAGTCCTCTTGGATTATGAGAAAGTGTCTAATTAGAGCATCAATTTAAAAAAATCTCTACTTTCTTGATGACACACAAGAGTGTCTTCAAAATAAATTGGCCAACATACTAGGATGCTAGATTAGATTAGGAAACTCCCTTTCACCCACTTTGGGCTTCATATTTTTAAATAGAAATTAAAAAATGAATACTAGAACTCATTAGTAGATAGAGTGCAAAATAAAATCATAAGCTGGAAAGGATACCTCCTTAATCAATCTGGTAAGATCCAACTAATTAAGAGCACCATTTAGAGCATCCCAATATAATTCATGTCTCTTTTAAAAATTTTGAAAATAAATTTCATATAAAACTAAATAGATCTAGTGATATTTCCTATGGAAAGGGATGGAAGAAAGGTTTAAATTTCCCATGGTTCATTAGGATAAGGCTTGCCTACCTAAATCAAATGGTGGACTTGGGATTCAAAAAATAAGAGATATTAACAAATATCTCCTTCCCAAAAGGGGATGTAAAATATTTAAAGAGGATAAACAATGGACACAAATCATTAAGGCAAAACACATAGAGAGTAACAATGAATATATCAATGGGAAGAAGGCCCAATAGATATCTCATCCTTTTGAAAAGGGCTCTCTTTTTGAAATAATATCCTACAAAAAGGTTATAGGTGGAAAATAGACAATAGGAAATAAGTGGATTTATGGGATGATTCTTGGTTATCCCAAATCCACCTTGGTTTTAAAAATAGATGGATCAACCTTTATATTAGCTTTAGAGTTCAATGGGGCACTAAATTAAAAGACTATTAGAACTACTTCAAAGGCTCCCCAGAATATAAATTCTTTGATCTTGATAACATCACTTATGAGGAAACTATTTAATCCATCAAATTCACATACCCAATTTTCTAAAGAAGGATTCTATTAGTTAGTTCACTAAAGATAGTGTGGCTTACTTAGTTAAATTAGGATATTTAGTATAATTAGATATAGAGGATCAATGGGATCTCTAGTGACCTCTCTGGATCTAAAAACATACCCCAAAGATCAACATATTCTTCTAGTTGGCTATTCAAAACTGAATTCTCACCATGGATAATCTTATTAAAAGGGGCATAATAATTCCTAATCATTGCTTACTCTAGACTACCTTTTTAAATTTGGTCCATCATGTATTTCTAGAGTGCCCTCTCAGCCTCATGGTGCTCTACAAGTTGCTTAATTAGTTTTTGGTCTCCTAGGATTATCCAGGATCCATTCAAGATCTAATTCAATAATGGAAACCCATGTCATCCCTTCCATCTCTTTCCTTGTGTAATATTTCTCTCCCTCATTTATTTTCGGTAATTTAGAAGGATAGTAATGATTGGATTATTGAGAATAGGAGCACTACAACTAGATTGACCTTTAAGAATCTATGTTCTTCTATATTAGATCATTATAAATATTTTATCCCCCCAAAAAAATTTAGATGCTCCCCATATTAAAATTTCATTATTTATTCATGTAATTTGTCCCAAACAGTGATAATAACATCATTGGTGGTGGTTCATCATGCCACTAAATAGTTGAGTCCCCATAATGGGTGGCTCAAGACTAACTTTGATGGCACCTTGAAAGGTAACATCAGACTGACTAGGGGGTGATTGAAAAGCATGATGGTGTAATTATTAATACTTGTGTGGGTCCTTTAGGTCACCAAAATAATCATGTTAGTGAGGATATGGCTTTGTTTTTCAGCGTTCAACTTGTTTCCCACCTCTATATCCTCAAAACCATTATCAAAGGTAACTCCCTCAATATTATTCATTTCTTTTATGGTAAAATCACCCTATCCCATACTATTAAACCCATTATTGATGACATACACAACCTTTTAATCTCTTTCAAAAAATCTTCCATAACCCATGTGTATAGGGAGGGAGAAATTATGATAAATTTTATTTCTAACTTTTGTGTTTGCACTAAAAATATGGTAATATGGGATGGTCCTATTCATATCCCATCCTAAGTCCTAGGCACCCTTAATCGTGACTGTATCTAGTCATTACCTTGAGTCAGCCTAGTCTACATTGAATGATGCACTTATAATTAGCATGTGAATTTGGTTGGTTATTGATTTCCAACAAAATTTCATATTACACTTGATTGGGAACATCAATTTTCTATATTCCTCTAGAAGTTTAAATGCAAAAGTTAAGACTTCATGCATTATTCCTTGTAATAATATGAGAATGGGGGGTGAAAGAGATTGAATGGAACCACTATCATGTTTTATATGTTCATAAAAATAGGAAATTTTATAAGAAACTCCACAAAGTATTTTATCTTATTTTATGAAACATATTATCATCCATTATGAGAACCTATCCAAGGATTTTGTTCTTGCATGGAACAAATGAATTATTAGAATCAGGGGTTTATAAATTGAGGTTTTAGAGGAAATTATTAGGGAGCTGACATATATGTCATGTAGCGACATAAAAGCATTCAAAGATAGTATCCAAAACTTGGAGATCATGTAAAATATTTTTAAAACTGATGAGGAGATGAAAATTGACAACAAAAAAGGATTTCTTAGACTCAACATTCCAAAGTAATGATTGGATATCTACCTAAAAGTGATAAAATATCACTTTAGAAGATAAGTTCATAGTTATATTCTCATACCATTTACTTTTGTTACTCAATAATTTTATATGATACAAAATTAGTTTTCCTTTTTACTTCTTAAAATGTTTGGAGAGTACTTCTTTGACATATCAAGTGTGCAATAACAATGACATTATATACTATGGTTTAATTTACTTATTAGTTAAAAAAGGAGAGTCATTACTAATCAAACTCATTACCTTTGTTGAAGACCACCATATGGAAGACCATCCTTATGTATCCCCTGAGCCTCCATATAATGCAGAGGCTTCCTCCACCTTAGAATCCTTCATCTGATCTACTAAACTTTTGTATACTCCCCTCAACCATTTGATTTCCCCCTCCCTACCTTCAACTGAGAAATGTAAATTCATCTCCACTCCCTAGAAGGAGGAAACCACCCATAAAGTCATCCTTACCCTATCTTTAGAAGACTCATTGGGCCAACACAACAAAGAATTGGGGTTTTTTGGATAAGCTAAAAATAACTGGAATGGCCATGTCTAAACTCATTGTGTACTAGAAATGACTAAAAGAGGTTATGATGAAGCTCAAAAATTACTTGAATATTTTTATGAAGATAGAAGATACTCTTCCAATAAATAAAATAAAACTTGGGGAAATTTTTGATGAATACGCTATATAGTAAAAGACTATTCTTCCCTTGGATGAAGGCCCTTTAAAGTGTACCATGGGTATAATATGAAAGAGTTTGCTAAAGTAATTTAGCCTACAGGATAAAGAAGAGCAGGAGACTAGTCAAGACAATATAATCTCTAACAATATTTCTAATTCTATTTATTAATCTATTTTTCATCTTTAGTGTTTAGTTTTTATGTCCTGTATGTCCATTTTTAAATTTTCAATTTGAATTTTGTTTATTATCAGCTAAAGGCTTTCTCTTTTGAGTAGTTTCCATTATTTTTATTTTTTTTTCTTATCCTACTATTCGTTAAACTAGTGGTTATAAGAGCCCTATAAATCTTACTTATATACCCTATCTAATTAAAAAATTATTCAAACATATAAGTGAGTAGACTAGTATGCAATATTATAAAATCAAGTGATTTGGCTTGACAACATGTGTTTCTTTATCATATGTTTGAGATATGTAAACTGGCCACTAATTTTTTGTATTGGGACATGTGAATTCTTACTACATGATAAATGTGTGTGTGTGTCTGTGTGTGTGTGTAGATCAATAGAGTGGATGAGGTAGGGTTTTTCTAAGGGACCTTAGGAAAATTCCCTATGTAAAATTTTTGAAAATATTGAAAATTATATCCCAAATTCTTGGTAAACTAAATGGAAATTAGTTTTATTATGAAGGCAAATCCTAGTTGTCACTTGAGCACAACATTTAGGTACCTCCATCTAGATCCTCTCAACATCTTTCAAACCCTCTAGATGGAGTCCAGACTTTGTGGATGATATCTAGACACTATAGATGGTGTCCAAACCTTGTAGACTCTAGACTACACTCTCTAGATGCTAGACTGCATACTCTAGATGACCATTTGAAAAGGTCAAAAGGGTGATAATAGATATATGTTATCCTAAATGTTATTGCATATTAGGATTCCTCTTACAAAGACAATTTCAAAAAAAAAAAATCATCTTGATCTAAATCCATATGTAAAATCTATGCCCATTTGAAGTTATATTCAATGTTTAGAAGATTTGGATGGTGTTCATTGACTCTAGACACATTGGAGACCTTCCACAGACTCTAGACACCATCCACAAACTCGAGACATCATCCAAAACTTCAAATGGGCATAAATTTTGCATATATATTTGGATCAAGATGATTCCTTTTTAGAAATTGTCTATTTTTTCATGAGGAATACAAATATGCAATAAATTTTAGGATAAAATATATACATCATGACAATTTTTCCTATTTTTCAAATGAGTGTCTAGTGTGTGTATTCTAGCATCCAAAGCATGTAATCTAGCATCTAGAGTAGGTATATGGGCATCTAGGGTATGTCACATATTTTAGATAAATAAATAAGAATGTCCTTCAAGTCCATTTTTATTTATACACATCATTTTAGATTTAGTTGTAAACTTTAGGTGACCTAACCCATTAATCTAATTTATAACCCAAAATTTTAGGTGACCTAACACTCTTTACTGGTCCAAAAATATTGCCAAAACCAAATTTAAGAAAATGGAATATTCATGAATTAATTAATATTCACCACTAAAAACACCTTGTTATGAGGCACTAATCATAAAATAGTCTAAATTTTTGATACATTGTTTCATAGAATGCAGTCTCATAGTCAGATCCAACTACTATCACAAATTTTGAACTTTGTGATAACACAAAAAATTATGCTCATAATAGGTTATTGGAGGTGAATTAAAACATAGGTATGACCCAAAATAGATATAATGAGGATGATTACCCCATATCCCAAAGGACAATGTTTGATAAAATAATTGAAAGTGTCTTACCTATGTAAATCTATAGAGAGAAAGTTTGCATTAAGAAATTTTAACAATTTCCATTTATGAATTAAGAACCATGTTTAAGTGAGTGTAATATATTCAAGATCAATTTGGAACTTTTAATTTGACATTGAAATTATATATTTTCAAAGTAATTTCAAATGTCAGGATGAAGCTTGGTGTTAATTTTAGTTAACATTAAGATGGAATTATAGATAAAATCAAGCATCCAAAGCTAATTTTCATGGGTGTACAATAAGGATAAAATTATACTTCTTGTTCCTTGAGCACCCATAATGTTTTCCCAAATAATGACATCATTAAAATTCTATCTTTTTGGTTCTAATGCAAAGACCAAGTCTAAGAGATGATTTCTTACTATAGACACTTAATACAAAAATCTTTGTCTTGAACCTCAAAATTAGATACAGATATTTAGGTGTTATTCACACCTCAAATTTAAGAAATTTTCTAAGGTTCCTAAGTGACATAAAATTCCTGAAATGGTCTCACATTCTTAAGTGAAGCAATAGTTTAGAATTGTCTTAGGTATAAATTGTGAATGAAATTTTAGAAAAAAATTGAGTTTTTAAGAACATAAAAGTTCTTAAATGGTTTTGGTTTCACTAGAGCACAAAAATATTGAAATGGCATAATAAAAAAAATTAAATTATTTTTTTGGTCATAATTTTTGTGTCTAGATTCTTTTTTGGCTCCCATTTAAAGTGTTGGAAATATCTTCCAATGAGTGATCCAAATTTTTTAATTATTTTATGCTAAAATAAATTTATATATGGTTTTAATTCTTGGCTATAGTCAAAATTTCATTTTCAGGACTGGCTTTCAAATATAAGTGGCACATACATAGTGAGACTATGAATTAGTGTTCATGATATTTATAGACTACATTCCCCACTGGATAAATTTTTTGTAAGCCCATGCTATTAAATACATAATTTTTACATAATAATGATTCAATTTAATTATTTTTGGAATGAATCCTTAGATTTAATATGTAAAAGCTAAAGAAAATGTAAGATATCAAGTTATGTATTTTTATTGTAATTAAATTTATAAAATATGTAATAAAATAAAATGTGGGATAAACATGGTAAGGTAAAATTGAATTCATGATTCAAGTACTTAGATATTTAATCAAGTATAAAAGACTTGAAAATCGATTGTAAAGGGTTATGATTTTCTTTCTCTTAGCCCAAGGAGAGGGTTGTTGTAATTCTATGTATAACTAGTCATTTTCTTAAAAATATGTTTGAATGCAATGAAAGATGTGATATGAACTTATTGATTCTTGGGTTTCTAATATTCCTTGTTTATAAAATCTAAATTAAAATTTATAAATGAAAAAATCAATGAAAAGGATTTAATTTCTTGATTAAATGTGAAACTTTGAATTTACAAACTTTGTTTTGTGAATATTCATAAGTGGACTTTGTGCCTATACTTATAATTTAAAATTAGATAATATTTTTTTTATTTTAAATGATATTTATCCTCATTACATCTATTTTTGAATTTCCATATTTGTGTTAAAGGAAAATTTTCAACCTATGAATGTTTAATATTGGATGAAATTTTTTAAAAGGAGGAATATGACACCTTATGTTCATTTTAAGCCATAAATATAGAGGATTTCCATATTAATTTGTGCATTTAAACCTCTCTACTATTATAATTTACTTCCCTATTTTAATTATCTTTTTTACCTTTCTAATAATACATTTTTTTCATTATATAACTATCTAACTCATTTCATTCAACTTGAATATGTAGACAATTTTATGCATTTAATCTATTATAGGTTTTCCCATTATCCTTTTACATGTCTTCTCATTCTTCCTCCTTGTCTATCCTTTATATTTTTCCCATTTATTTTATTTTTAGTAAAAAATAATCAAAAACCTATAATATCCCATCATAGGTGGGAGTTGCCTCTCTCAAATGAAAAGTAAAATCAGTCATCACATGTTGGTTTTTCCATTGTTGAAAGCTTTATGTTGCTTTCTATTGGGAAATTTAGTGAAATAAAAAAAAATATCACAATGACATAAAATATTGCCAATAATTTTTAAGAAAAATAAGGAATAAACTAAATGTAATCAAATAAATCTAATCATACATGAATGAATATAAAAAATTATGATCTCTCTAATAGGATATGATGATAAATAAGTCAAAATGTTATAAATTAACTTATACTAATAAGTTTAAATGACAAATGGGTAAGGAACAATCATACATGTTTTTTTATTTTTAAAATTTAAGATTATAAATGGTTTGTATAGACTATGTAACATGCTCCTAAAACATTGGAATTACATAATGATCTGAGATATACCCTTTCGCTAAGTCAAATCTATCCTTGTGGAGGTCCTACCTAGATATACCAATATTAATGTGTTTGTCTAATTATGGATGGGTTTGTCCTATTTCTATTGGGTTTATCCTACTAGGGTTTAAAAGTAATTTTTTTACTTACTTATGTGTTGTTTTAATTTTACTATAATTATAAATTAAAATTGTAAAAATAACAAGTAGTATGTATATAACAAATAAATATCCTCCTTGACCTATCTTGTATTCAAAAACAAAAAAAATTATGGATTCATGAAACCATTGAGGTAGCATTACAAACTATGCATCCCAAATTCATGGAATTAGACCTCTAAATAATTCTATGAGTGTGTTGTGGAATAGATAATGTGAGTGCTTGTGAACCTCCTCTTCCATATAATTGATGATATAAATATGTGAAATATTATACCCTCCTTTAGCACAAGGGAAATGTAGAGATACCAATATAGGATGAAAATGAGTTTAACCATAAATTGAATGTGGATCTTAATATGGGTAGATAGGGTCAAGAATATAGAAATGAATAAGCATAATGGTGATAAATAGATCCATAACAGGTCAATTAACTATAAAACTTAGATATGAGATATACTAAATTTACTATGTTGAGGTATGCTTAAAATATAAAGTAAAAGTTTGATAGATATTATAATGATAATTAAAATAAGATACTTAGTTGGTTATGATGCTAATAAAAATCTATATCTATAATAGGTAGTAAATAAATTTGAATAATATTATATATCAGTCACCAAATTATGGATTACATGCCTCTAAGACATGGACACTTATGTCATCCTAATATGGTTGCATTGGTGTTAGTTTCAAGATCAAATGTAGGTTTATATTATAGAATAAATGCTAAAAGAGGATGTAACCACTTGGATGCTTGTAGGTTCATCATCATCTTTTCTCTAGTGCATTTATATTTGGGTCATAACTGTTGCTCATTATAAAATGATCAAACCCTAGTTATTCATATTCATAGTGGTTAGGAGAAATGGGTTAGTGGGCACACAATGTCAAGCTACCCAAAAGAGACCTCTATCAGTGAACACTATGTACATATCTAATACTCCAGAGATGGCCTTTGAATTAATTAGTTTTCACCTATGTGTTGGATTTTGTGTTAATCATGTAATCTGTGATAATTAAGTATAAAAGAGACCTATCTTGTCACTTAGAAAATATACCTCTTAGTTTTATCCTTTAGTACTTTACACCTATATATGGGTTATCCTTATGAATAATATGAAAATAGGAGAAAATAGGGAATCTTTGCTCAATTGAATGCTCTTTAAGTTATCTTTGGTATGAATCTAGATATGTGTTAAGTGAGGAATGCATGAGGCTTGATATTATATTTATACCAATACCTTTGGAGAATATCTTGCATAATATCACTTAGGCTGACCATTAAGATACATTTAATTTGAAAATTAGTTGACTTTAGGTCTCTAGACACATGAATCAAAATAGGACATGTATGCCATTATATGTATCTTCCCAAGATGAAAGTGTCTAGGGAGAAAGAAACCAAGTAGAACACCATAACTTGTAAAGGCATAAGATAAGTAGGTTTTAAGAATTCTAGGAAAGATATAAGGTATAGGTCATTAACACAAGACTAGTCAAATTAATAGATAGGCCAAGGGGAATAAGAGAGAACACATGGAAGACTTGTAACAATGGGAAAAGGTCTAGAGCTAAGAATAATAGATAAGGTTTGAGTTTTCAATGTGTAAAATATTGAGTTTCTATATAGTTCATAAATATCATCTAAATTTTTCACCACTTTTATCTATTAATTAAATCACTAGTTTGAAGGAAAGGAATGTGTACATATGTGTGTATAACACACCTTGTATTTGTTTGAGTCTAACTTGAGTGATTTACTGGTGACTAACATCCAATTAAAAAAATGTTACAATATATAATAATTTCACATAATTGAAATAATTGAAATGACTTAAATTGAAACAGAGCAAGGTTTACGAGTATAAATATGTATCAATGCAATCATCTTACCCTTTTAAAATTTCATTTTAATGATGTATCATTATAAATCACTAAAATTGACATTAGGAAAATTATAAATATAGAAAGTGCATACATATAAGGATGTGTGTGTGTGTGTGTGTGTGTGTGTGTGTGTGTGTGTGTGTGTGTGTGTGTGTGTGTGTGTGTGTGTGTGTGTGTGTGTGTGCATGTGTGTGTGTGTGTGTGTGTGTGTGTGTGTGTGTGCGTATGTGTGTGTGTGTGTGTGTGTGTGTGTGTGTGTGTGTGTGTGTGTGTGTGTGTGTGTGTGTGTGTGCGTGTGTGTGTGCACATGTGTGTGTGTGTGTGTGTGTGTGCGCATGTGTGTGTGTGTGTGTGTGTGTGTGTGTGTGTGTGTGTGTGTGTGTGTGTGTGTGTGTGTGTGTGTGTGTGCATGTGTGCATGTGTGTGTGCACATGTGTGCACATGTGTGTGTGTGTGTGTGTGTGTGTGTGTGTGTGTGTGTGTGTGTGTGTGTGTGTGTGTGTGTGTGTGTGTGTGTGTGTGTGTGTGTGTGTACGTGCATGCATGCACACGCATGTGCATGTGCATCCATGCAAAAGATATAATGACACAAGCTTTGAGAAAAGGGGGATTTCCAATTAGCAATTGAGACTAGCTAACCATGTAACCTAATAGTACTTATAACCTAGTGAGTGTGAGTGAACAAAGTCAACTTACACTATAAAACTAGTGAGGCTATATGATATAAGTCATTTCACCCTACAAAGCAAGAGATGTTATGTGATTTAATCATCTCAACAATACCCAAAAGTGAACCAATGATTATAGTAAATTGTCTCAATATAGTCCATAAAATTCTAATCTAGTGGGTGGTGACAATCCCTAAAAGTTTTTTAAATTTGAATTTGTTTTTATTTTGAATATATTAGGAACACAATTTATATCATATGCACCTTCTATCTATCTTATGTAGAAATTGTGTATAAAAATGGTACCAATGTATAAAATTCTAGCACAAATGTGTATCTAAATCACATAATTATATAATTTGGCCAAAATAAAATTGTGTAAGTGTGTAAAACATGTATCCAAATAATTCCCATAGTATAATATATAATTTAAAAACTGATATAAGTGCCAATATGTAATACATGTTTCTAAAACATTCCCCCACTTTAGTATGGAGACATTGCATACTGAGTAAGTGTGAAGAATTTTTTTTCCAAAACATGCCCTCATTGATCTTGAAAACTATTTATATGAAAAAGTGATGCCTATTTATATGCCCTAATATACCCCACACCTTTGAGGTGAGGGAAGATATAAATTGGTAGTTACATCACCATAAAACGATACGATAACTATATAATATGAATAAACCATGTAGCATATAGGATAACATGTCTAGGTAAATGTATACTTGAAGCACATATAATGTGATCACATTAAGGTTTAATATACATGACAAATATCATGGAATAATATATATAGTAATACTATAGGCTCAATAATAAATAAATAAAACATAAAAGGGAACTCAAAATAAAATCAAAATATAATTTTCCAAGGAAACCCCAAAAAAAACGTATGTTCAAATGCTTCACAATTGAATGGATATGACTTAGTCAAATTTCCATAAAACAAGAAATGACATACTCAAATGTAAACATACAATAATCAATGACATATTCAAATGTCAAAGAAATAAACAAAGGCATGGGGGGTGAAAATAATGGATCATGTTTAAATTCTTAACAAATAATACAATATCAATGAAAGACACTCAAGGAAATTCATAAATGAATTCAAAAGAAAACTTGAATAAACATAGCAAACTAGTCCCAAGATATATGCGTTAGTAAAAAATATCAAGTACATAACATATCAAGTAAACTATGAAATATATAAGCATGTATAAATTAATGTGTAAGTAAATATATGAGCTCAAACATTATATTGTAAAGTGACTTTGAATGATATAACCTGTATGTATCATGATCAAATAAGGTGGATGCCCCCAATGTCTTGGTGATGCGAGAAGATGGAAATCCCAACATCTTTAAGTTCATCGATCATGTATCTATGTATGCCTATATCACACTCAAATATAAGAATTAAACACATGTGTATGAAGAAGTAAATGATATTCTATCCATCAACATGTAACTAACACATAGATTCCCAAAGAACCAATAAAATATGTAGATGCTAAAAATATTTTTGGATTTTTTATTTATTTATTTATTTTTTTGGTATATATTTGGAATATTCGAAGAGTCTCATATAATATATTTATGAAGTTTAATAATGTTCATTGTAAGTTTTATTGTTTTTCCTTCAAGTGTATAAAGATATTATACACCTTTTTCCAAAAAATTTATAAATATAAATGGTCCCAACCAATTTGGTTTGAATTTTCATTTCTTGTCTTTTACTACATTCGTATTATTTTGATTTTATTTTATGAATAGGTCACCCACAACAAACTCATGTTGTTTAAATTATTTTAATATGCTTGCTTAATAGGATCTTGATAAACTCATAAGTTTTCAATAGCCTGTGTGCATTTTTCACTCAATTTTTCTAATTAATGCAATCTCTTTTCATCGTATTGATTATCTTTGATGATGTCCTTAAGAGAAACATACAAATAAGTTATATTAAGATAATTTGGTAAAATTGACTCTATAACATATACCAAATGATAAGGTGTAGCTTCGGTAGCTGTTTGAACATTATTACGGTATTCCCATAAAGAAACACCATTTGTTGGTGCCAACTAGTATTGTTTCATTCAAATATCTTACCAAGTATCTTGACAATAGTCTTATTTCTATCCTCTACCTATCCATTATCTTATGGGTAATAAAATGTAAAAGGGTGTTTTTAATTTTATATTTACTACAAAATCATTTTTCAATCTTGTTTTTAAATGATGATACACTACTAGAAATAACAGTTGAAGGTATGCTGAAATAGGAATTAATATTGGTCATAAAAAAAATATAATGTCATCCCTTGTGGTAGACTCAAGTGGAATTACTTCCACCCATTTAGTAAAATATTTTCTAGGTGTTATTATGAACCTGTTTCCACCAGAGGATATTGAATTTATTATTCCAACCAATTGAATACCCCTTAAGTAAAAATGCCATGGTTAAATAATTAGTTGTAACTCATGTGATGGTACATGGTTTAAATGATTGTATTTTTGGCATTATGAACATAATTTTTCAAGTTCAATACATTCTAGTTTCATGGTGGGCCAATAGTAACCTTGGTGTAATAGTTTTTGGGAAATGGCATGTCTGTTAACATGCTCACCACACTTGTGTTAATGCACTTATAATAATGGAGTGTGGGCTTCATCTTTGTTTCAACATCAAAGTAATTATCTATCAAAACTTCATTTGAAAAAATCATTTCCAATAATAAGATGATAAATTTTTTAACATTTTAATTTTTTTCTTACGATTCTACATTAAGTGGTCTAGTATATAATTTTGATAGAGGAAATTATAAATATCATTGTACCATTCTATGTTTGTAAAACTACAACTAATAATAAGAAAAATTAAGAAATCCATTTTATCAAAATAAATGGAAACATATCATTACTATAATATGGTAAAGTCTAAATGATCATCATTGATATCAAAATGCATTATGGATGTCGCACTTGCCATGCAATCCACATGGTGGTTTTATTTATAGGAATAATATCAATACAAAATTTATCAAATGTATCCATGAGTTTATACACCATTTATTTACATGGAAAAATATTATCTTATTTGGTGTAGTAATAATTTTTAACTTGATTAACAACTAGTTTAAATTTAACAAAAAATTTAATGTCCTTTATATGAATCTTGTGTGTTATGGATAACCCTATTATCAAGGCCTCATATTCAATTATTTTTTTGGTGCAAGAAAAGGATAATATGTAAGAGATAGGCATGTATTCACCCTTGGGAGTGTAAAATACAATGTCAATACCCATCCATCTTAAATATATGGATCCATTAAATAATATTTTCAATGTATTGGAAGATATATTATATGCCTTGAGCTCATCATGAAAAGCTTCAATGAATAAAAAATGTTCTGGTAAAGGACCTATAGCTAATTGGTCAGATATAACTTGACCTTTTATTAAATTTTTGGATATAAGTTTAATATTAAACTTTGTAAGATGAATCACCCATTTTGTAATGCAGAAATTTAGGTGTGATTTATTTATAAGGAACTTTAATGGATATTCTTTAATTATAAAATGAACCTAATTATCAAGTATATAATTTCAGAGTTTTTGGGTAGCAAAAACCAAGGCTAAACTTAATTTTTACGTTCATGTATATTTTCATTCATATTCAACCAACTGGTGACTAATGTAATAAACTAATTTTCTTTGTGATAATCATCATGATATGACAATAGGGCCCCAAGGGCCTCATGAGTGGTTGATATATAAATAATTAATGGTTTATCTAGAATAGGAGGCATGAGTACTAGTGGGTTTCATAAATAAACTTTGATTTTATCAAAAATTTATTGAAAAATATCATCCCATATAAATTTGGTGATATTTTTTAGTGAAAATGTGAAAGGAATTATTTTATGTAGCAACTATGAAATGAAGTAGTAAAAATCCTAAATCCTACTCTTAAATAGTGTAACTAATTTAGACTGGTTGACATTGGCATTTTGACAATGGGTTTTACCTTTTTTCTATAACAAATAATGTACCCAAGGAGATTTATTGAAGATACTCTTAAAACAAATTTTTACATTTTTGATTAAACATTTAAATTTTGTAAGAGTTCAAATGTTTTTCAGAAATCAATGACATGGTACTGGTGATGTTTATATTTTGTAAGTAAATCATTGAAATAATCGTCAGTAGTTTTATGAATAAAATCATGAAGTATATGAGTCGTGGACCTTGGGTTTGTGGATCCTACATTTTCCAATCCAAAAGGAATGATTGTATAATAAAATATTCCCAATGTTGTTGTAAATCTTATCTTGTATTTATCTACAAAGTTAATTTTAATCTATTTGTATCCAAGAAAACAATCCATAAATGAAAATGTCTCACATCTAGTTACAAAATTGATAATCATGTCAATATTAGGTAATGGAAAATCATCTTTTAGACAAGCCTAATTTAAATCATGGTAATTGGTACAACATCAAATATAACCATGGGTTTTGTAATAGGTATAATGTGCCATAGGTCTTACAAATCCCATGTCTAAGATTTTTTGAATCTCATCTTTTATCAATAATACCATTTTAGGATGAATCTTATGAATATTTTATTTAAATATATTTACATCTAGGTATAATAATGTATTATCCATTTCCACTAATGGGTCAATCCTATGAATATCTAAATAAGACAAAGTATAAATTGCAATAAAATCATAGACTTGTTGATAGGTTTTTTCTTCATCATAATACATCATTGTAGCAATTATAACCAGTCGATGGTCTTTATCTATTAAATAATTATATTTTATCATTTCTTAATTTATTAAATTATATATTTATACAATAAATATTATAATAATAATTATTGATGTGTCATGTTTGACATTGGTATCATCTCTCTCACATAAGTAAGCATGAGCAAAGGTATCATGAGGAAACCTATTCTTATGATAGAAGGAAGGAGATCCTCATATTCCCCCAAGTATTCTAATATTGATTCATCATTGTAAAATTAATTGAATGTAAAAAACTATGGGGAAATATTATCATTTATTAGATGAAGGTTGACTAATTTTATCTTAGTTGTAGAAGTATACACACATTTTATTTTGGCCTTTTGAAAACATGTTGTATTGTGAGAATTTTTTATGTAACTTCCATCATTTTAAAAAAAATTCAAGCATTGATTGTTTGTATTATTTATAGGAGAGATAGGCTGATCTATAGTAACTCATTCTTACCCAAACCTTATCTATTGTACCCATATTTGAGTAAATATTGAGAACCAAAACTAGGATTATATGATTACAGGGTATGATTATTAATTCATTGGACTAGTGTACAATGTTTAAAAGATTAGTATCCATTATATAAGTGTAAATGAATCCCTAATGATTTAATTTTAATAATTCATGAAAATTAGATGAAATTACATACATCTCATATATCCAAGGCCATCCAAAAAGAATGTTATAGTTCAAATTATTTAGCATAACCTAGCATAGAGTAGGTAATGTGTGGGTACCCTCTATAATATTCAAGGTTATTTGTCCCAATATTAATCATGAAATATTTGAAAATAACTTGATGCTCATATTATATGATTCTGAATCTGAATATCTAATGACAATTAAGGAGATAAAAGATATGTTGCAAATGTTGAGCCCTAAACCATTGTCCATAAAAACTTAGTTTATTATTTTATTACAAATACACATTTGGATGGAGAGTGGAAAATAAATATTTATAATATTTTGAGGTGGTAATTACTCATTTTCAAAGGATATATTATGCTTATTCCATTCTATGTAATTTAAAATACAACCCACATATGGTAGTTCCACATTGTAAGGTAATATGGTCAAATGCAATGCATCCAAAAGGACATCCTTATAATGAGATGAACCATGGATCAAGTCCAAGAGTGAATTTTTAGTAGTAATATCCTTATATTGGGTGGAAAAATGGCATGGGGAGAGTGGTTATTTCATGCACTTCCTTTGGCACTTTGTACTAATAGGTAAAGTCTCATTGTAAACATTAGAATAAGAAGGGGTATGTAAAAATGTAGTGGATTTGATATAATTAGATTTTTAACCCCTTATATATTGAATTGATTTAGTAATGCATGAAGCATAAGAAGTAAAAACCACCATAAGGTATTGCAACATGAAATTATTACTATAAATAACCATAATAAACTTGATTTTAGGAAAAAAAAAATTGATTCTTTGCTAAAAAAATATTTATGTAAAATAAGAAATTATATTTTTTTCAAAAAATATAAAACCCTAAAATAACTAGGGTTTTGAGATCAAAGATTAAGTCCACCAAAATTTTAACCCTAATTTGGATGTGGATCATAATATGGGTAGATACGGTTAATAATATATAAATGAATAAGCATAAGGGTGATTTATAGATTTATAGTGGGCCAATTAATTAGAAAACTCAAATAGGATATATATTGAATTTATTATGCTAAGATATGCTAAAAATGGAAAGTATAGCTATGATAGATATTCAAATGATAATGAAAACAAGATAATTATTGTTATGACCTCACCTTTTTTATAATCCATTTTACTATTAAAACATTGTTGTTATTATTATAAACGTAACAACTATTTTTTACTTTAGTTAGATTATATATTGGTACTTGTTGTAGTGGTATTTAGACTGCATGTTAATTATGTACTTGATAATTTTATGGATTATTAGGACCATTGATTTTATTTTTATTCTATAATTATTTATTAATGTTTTTGTATGATACTATTGATTTACTTTTGTGGTTATAGGTACTATATTATGATCTAGGCAAATGATGGCAGTGGTACACCCAGTACCAAAGAAAATTCTGAGTTGGATATGTATGAAGGGTATACTTGTTTTTGGTTATGTCTTCCATCTTTTTGACATCTAGGGTGGTATTTTATTATGTCATTGTCATGACATTGGTATTTTTTGGATTTATTATATGTTATTCTTCTTTTATCTTGTTGTTGCAAGTCATTCTTTTCCATTATTTGGTTTGTGGTTGTAGTCATTTATTTCACCTCCATGATTAACTCCAGCCTTCTCCTTTCATGAAAAATCCTATTTGCCCCTACACCCCTATGTTGATCCTACTCACATAATTGGATGAATTACCTATGACATACCTAGACCTAGCCTTGATTCCCCTTTGACTTTTTTCAGACTATATAAATATCTTAAATTCCTAAGGTGGTGGCATGGTTGTTATGTGGCTTGGTTATATTGTGTAATGTAGTTAACATGGATATTAAACATGGATTAATTGGTTTAAATCATATGTTTAATAAACTTAAGGTTGATGGAATATTATTATTAATTAATTTATTATTACTTAATTTAGTTTAAACATGGTCTATAACATACTTTGATATACAATTCTGAAAAGCAATTTTATCTTATTTCCACAAGTTATTAATTTTTATGCCTTGTCACTTTTATAAGGAAATTTTAGAAGTGATGTTTTGGAAAAATATCTTGCTAATGAATTGGCATGATGTAAGAGTAGGTTTGGCTGATGAGCTTGTAGCAAATAGATTTGTTGATTTTTTTGTTAAAATAGATGGCCTTATAAGTCATAAATATAGAATTTATATACCTAGTTTGGGTTACTTGAGAAATTATGTGATAAAATAAGTGCATGAAACACCTCATTTGATCATCTAGGGGTCACAAAGATGATGCATGACTGAGAAGGCTCTATTTTAGGCCTAAAATGAAGCATGATGTTGATGAATTTATGGTTAAATGATTACAATACTAGTGGGTAAATTATGGGCATTGCCATCGAAGAGGGTTTTCGTACCCGCATGATATTCTAAGAGAAAAGTGGGTTTTAGTCTCACTTGATTTTATTATGGGGTTTCCAAAATCTTGTAATAAGCATGATAATATTCTTTTGGTGATTGATAAGGCTACTAAATTTGGCCACTTCATTGTTAGAAATTTGATGGATGACACTTTCATGTTTTAAAAGCATTTCAAGAAAGAAGTGGTTAAACTTCATGCCATACCTAA
>JARHVA010005239.1:510000-717500 GCA_037957365.1 Torreya grandis
TAAAGATAGTTTAATTATTCTTGTCTCACCTCAGAATAGAATCATTATCTTCTTTGTATTATTTTATTGTAGAAATGTCCTATGTTTTGGAAATCCAATTACTCAAAATTCCCTTCATGTCCTTAGTTACTACAACCAACATCCTACTAATGGTTAAGATGGTAAGGGTAATTGATGGTTGGTCTCATAGGGTTGGTTGGGAGGGCTTGTCTAATTCATCCTCTTCTACTCCATACTTCAGAGATTTCACATAGATGTGAACTAAGTTGGTAATAATTTAATTATGTTAATTATGTTTTATTTACTTATTGAATTTTAGTAATGATATTTTATCTATATAGTATGTAATCTTGATTATTATGGATTAAACATGTTAGTAATAATTTGTGTTGATAAGGGGATGCATAATTTAAATGAAAGTTGAATATTATTTAAAGCCAAGATGGCTAATTTGATATATGTTGTTGAAGGTAACACATTTCAAGTATATTAAGTTATTAGATATTTATTTTATCTCTCTTCATGTTGATAAATCATTCTATTAATGCTATCAATTATACAATCACTCCAACATTAATTGATAATCAGGTTTAGTTATTATGAATTATTGCATATTAAAATCCAAATAATCATCATAGTATTGATTCTTTGGTTTAATTATATGCTTTAGGACTAGATCTATTTGATGTTATCCTAAGTAGGATTTACTTAGATAATTATACAAGATTTTCCAAAAACATATTGTGTATAGTTGATAGAATATGAATCTTTATATTCTAATACAAGAAAAACATTTTGGTTAAATTATATAGACAATTAGATACATATTATGTTGTTTTGATTCAAAAATACGTAGTCTTAATTTGATCATAATAGTTATCTTTAATTTATCACATTTCATATATTATGAATCCAATTACGTAGATGCATAGGATATGGGATTCTTAGTTGTTTCCATATATTCATAAATTATTCAAATGTTACTAGTTGTCAGTGCATGTAGAAACATAAATATAATCCTCACTTCTAAAACTCATTTTAGACATACCTAGTTGTGTATAAAGTTATGTATGTTGCATATATTAGATCCAAAAACTTTTAATTTTGTTCCTACATCTATTATTAATTTACTTATAAGTTAATCTAATTCCTTTACTTAATCAAGATGTTTCATAATCATGCATAATATTTATACCTTGGTTAGTTATGAAATAAAATGAAATTATAAAGTCTTAAATAGATTATTGTGAATCTAATGTTGTTACTATCAATTAAATGATATAATCAAATTGAATGTTAGTTTATACTTCATTTACTATTACGTAAACATATGACAAAAATATGAATGCTTGCTGATTTCTATTCCTTGGGTTGTATATGCTTACACTTTCCTTTCCAATAGTTGAACATGCTTATCTTACTGCTCGTGACTTGCCCAAAATAAATTTGTTAAAGTTCCTTAAGTGGAACATTTTATTTGGGTTCCACTCAACTTGAAACACATCTGAACTATATTTTATGTGTTTGTGTTACATTCTATTGTATGTGAATCTCTTTCTACTCCCTCTTCTATTTCATTTATTTACAAGCTTAATAATGAAATGGAATGGTTCGTTATGTATGTATCTTATTAGACGATTATGGGAACATTGTATGAAAAGAGTTGATTATTTTTTTATATATTTACCTATGAATGACACTAGTGGATAAGTATATAGATTCTTTCCATTTAAATGATTAAATAACTAAGGACTAATTAATTAGATACATGTATGAATTATGTATTGAACTCTCTTATTTTATAATGTAAATATATGGATTCACTTTTTAGAACTCCTAAAGGTTATTTGATGAATAACATTATTGATCATAATGATATCATTAATCATAATGATATCATTAATCATTATTCTAAATAATCGCATCTATGTTTAATAAAGGAAAGTTGTATGATATATTTAAAAAATGGTGTGATGACCTTAAAGGCCATGAGGTGTTTATGAAATCAGCTAGCAGCACTGTAAAACCTTGAGTATAAATTTGATCTTCTCATTATGTTATACTGTTCTATTACATGATTGTTTATAAATATACATGTCTTGAAATGATTTATGATTGCTAATTATAATTACTTATCTAAAATCATGTTTAGTTATGATATTAGAACAGTAATTTTAATATAAACCTATTTTAACATGAATGATAACTTAGGTTATTAGAGTTATCCTTCCTAATTAAATTAATCCTTGATCTTAACCATCCTCAAGTGGGATTAAAAACCACTTAATAGAGTGAGGTATTTACCTAGGGTTAAGGACCTAGAAATTGTCCTATGTAGAAGTACAACTGACACTTATTGAACTTGGGTCCTATCCATGTATACGTACAATAATATACCATAAACCCCATAAAACATCTATTAAGGTAGCATGCTTCCCCATATCACCTTTTATATGTAGTTACCTATATTTAATTACCTCAATTCACCTCTTATGTTTCTAGTTATGCATGCATGAGTGCACTAAATGTTTATCACTTGCATTAGTAATTGAGGTAATTAGATTCAATAGGCATCCAAAATGTACTTTGATATACAACTCAAAATTTATTTGGGGTTGTTTTAATTATTTGGTTTTTATGCTAATACAAATGTATAGCTAGAATATGTATGAATTACACTAGAAAAATATTCTATAAGAGTCATTAAATTCTAGATTAAGTGCCTTTGTAACTACAAACAGTTGCATTAACCTATGGTGGTAATGTAGATACTAGTGTCTAGATAATATGTAAGTATTTAGTATGAAATAACTATTGAAATAGGATGAAACTACCCTAATTATTTTGGGTTCATCTTCACCTTTAATTTGGGGTATTCAAATCTAGGTCATGGACTATAATTTTATGTCAAATGATCAAACCCTAGTTCTTCATATCCATAGTGGATGAGTGGAAAATTAGCTAGTGGGAATATGGTTTTGATTTGTGCTAAATATCCTTATATGAATAAGTGATGAATAAATAACCAATATTCTTAAGAAGCATTCATACTTATGTAATTCTCCCTTATGTGTTGGATTGTTTTTGAATCATGTAATGCATGATAAGAGAGTAAAATAATGACCTAGTTTTTAGCTTGGAAAATATAGCCCTTGGACTATTGTTTTAGTACTTAAATCATGTATATGTGTTGTACTTATGAATGATATGGAAATAATATAAAATAAGGAAGATTTACTCAATTGAATGCTCATTGAATGATATGGAAACAATATAAAATAAGGAAGATTTACTCATTGAATACTCATTGAATATGAGAGACTTATAAAAATAAGAAAAGATCTAAAACTGAGAGGAACAACCAAGGTCTAATATTTCCAAGTGTACAAGACTAAAGTCCTATATAGTTCATAAATATTATCATTAAAATGTTATAACAAGATGAAATTCAATTAATATTAACTTAAGTGATGCTTGGCTATAGGATTAACCTATTATATGACTTGGATTTTCATATTCAAACTTTTATTATGCATTATTTTATATGATAAATGGATTAGTTAGACCTTTTATATATAATTGTGTTGTTATTTGTGCAACATGCCTTAATTATTTCCAAAATAAGGGAACCTCCCTTTAATTTTATTGTTTCTCCTTATGCTCATAGCCATTTGGTATTAACACTCTCAAGTTTCCTTTGTATCGAACCTTAGTTTTCATGTTAAATTAGTTCCCTCAACCATTTCCATTGGTTGGAAAATCTTTGTGTGATAAACTTTCATATAAGACACTTAGTGTCTAGCCCAAGTGTATCCCTCCTAATTTACTTTTGAAGTTTAGATGGCTTATTTTTTTGAGCTCCTCTAGGGGGTCATCTCAATTTTTATACCATTTCAGTTACTAAAATATATCCTATTGATATGACCAAGCTTATTCAAGTATTTTTTGTATTTTACACTTGGTCTTTAGATGCATTTGAGATGCACTTATGACACTTATAATATCTCGCTAAATCAGGTCACAATATACTCTTCCTTGACTAAACTTGTTTCATTTCCTAAATCACTATATTAGGATAAATTTATTGTATTTTAGTGCTAATATTATTGTTTATCCATTTTTGGTCTCCGGAGTTCAACTTGTTACTTGTTGGTTATAATCAAGACTTTTGGAATTGATTTGGTTTGAATTGAAAATCTTAAGTTCCATAAGCCTAACAAGAACCTTTTATGATATTAGATCAATGTTTTAAAATTTTTAATTTATAGATCTAACTAAAACATTTTATGATATTAGGTCTATGTTTTTTAATTTTCACTTTCTAGAACTAACTAGAACGTTTTACGAGATTAGATCTATGTTTTCAAATTTTCACTTTCTAAACTTAACTAGAACTTTTAATGAGATTAGATGTAAATTTTCAAATTTTCATTTTCTAGACATAACCATTAATTTTTATGAGATTAAGTCCCTTTTTTTAGATTTTCACATTCTAGATCTAATCAGAACTTATTTATGAGATTAGGTCTATGTTTTCAAATTTTCATTTTCTAGACCTAACCAAAACTTTTTATGGGATTAGTTCTAGGACTGAAAATTTTGATTTTTTCAAGATAATAATAACTTATTATGAGATTAGGTGTAGGAATTTTAAAAATTGAACAAGTGTATTTAATGACTTGATTATACATGTTCTAAAATCTGAATAGGTCTAAAAAGGCCTTTTGGAACACATGTTAGTTTTTTCGTCATAACTTTCAACTCGAGTGTCAGTTTTTCAAACCATTTAAACCATTGGAAAGATAAATATGATATGGATACCTCATTAAATTTATTTTTAATAAATTATAAATTTATAATTAATTATCATCCCCATAATTTGACTATTTTTTTAAGATCTTTAATTTTCCAAAATTTTATGTTATTTTTATATTTTTGTATGTTAGAAAAGTGCATTAAGGGAAAGTGGCTTAGAATCTAGTGAGAAACTACATTAGTGGCTGTATTAGTAGTACCCAAATAAAATTTGGAAAGAAAATATGTACGCATGAAGATCTATTATTATATATATTGGTCTATTAGAATCATTCCAAGGGTTGCCTTTTTTTTGCTCTAAAACATTTAAATTTTTCCATATTTTTATGCAGTTTTAGAGTAATTTATCATTCTCATTTGTTGCCTTGATATTATGATGACAAAATTTTGGCTCATTCAGATTTTAAACAACTCTATAATTTTGCTACCCAAGTGGATCTATGGAATTTAATTAAATATGTAGAAGATGATTAACATTTCATGTGCATGTAATATGGTGGATTTGTGTCTCTTTCATTTTTTTTTCACTCCTTAGACTATTTCACCTTATTTTTACATAGTCATGTGAATGATGACTAATATAAGGATTGGTTTTCTAGGTTGTTTACATTAGATGGATCAAAATTATCTTTAATATCATAGGATTTTTATTTCCTCTTACCCTCTGTTTTGTTATTTTTTATATACATTGTTACATCTAGGGTTTGAAAATAGTTTGTTATTATTATTTTATCCTAATTGTAAGATATTTTCCATTACTATAAATGATTTTTTTATTGTCAATATAATTGAAATAATGAGCATAAAAATTAGGCATATTATTTATATATGAAAACCCTTTCAAATCTATTTTTTATCAAATAGGTAAATCTTAATTGTAATTCATTTTAATGCCAATTTTGATTGCAAACAATGTAACCATTATTTATTATGTAATTTTTGAATCTCTAAATTTAATGAAATGAACACACCTAAATTAGTTATTTTCCTTTCAAGTTGAAACCCTCATCAAAACTAATTTTGATTCACATGGGAAAGTTGAAAATGTAACTTTTTTGTTTTTGTTGCATGAGATCCATTGATTCATTGGTGAATGACTCCATATGTTATAATTTACAAACCTATTCAAACCCCAAAAATAAACAAAAAATAAAAATTTTACTCTCATTTATTTAAGTACCAAATTACTATTAAAATATTCCAAAACTAGCAAAGGCCCCTTATGTGGAATGGTTTACAATGAACCAACTGAATGAGATATTATCCACCTATACTTGGTAGATATAGACCTTTAAGATATTTTTAGATATCTTTTTTTGGAAAGGATGGATGGTCTATGTCCCTCCTATGTTGGTGTGTTAAAAAACCCATCAATAGTTAAGAGGGCCATACATGGGATATTTTAACTTATCGTCATTGTTTGTCCTTGTGGCCATCCTTTACGTTTATCCCAACTTGTCATGTGCTTGAAATAAACATAAACATATTGGTATTAAAAACTTGGGATGACATAGGATATTTTAATTATCATCCATTTTTGGTCATATGCCCATAATTTATGCTTTTCTCAACATATTGTGTGTTTTAAATACACATATATAGATGGTGTTAGGAGGGCCAACAATATATCATAACCAAAAACTAAAAATTTTAGTAAAAATCTAAAACTTGAACATTTATAAAGGTCACCCATGATCATGTATTTAGATAGTCACATTGGTAACTAGATGAATACTCACTAGATCATAGTCTATTGGGATTGAATTTGAAACATTATAACTTATTAAACACTAGAAACTTTGAGTAAAAATGGAAGATTGAAAACTAGACAAATATAATCAGCTACTAATTCTCCTACATTTTTTGTAATTATTTTTTAAATCTATCTATTTCTCCTTAAAAGCCACCAATGGTTAATCTTACATGGCTTGGTAGAAGTGGTTTTCCTATGAAGTTATAGGGTTACCCATGACTTGCCCAAGAATCCTGATAAATTTTCCTAAAATTGTATACGTAGTAAGACTCAAATTGTTGAATAACATATTTAGGTGTTGAAATATGCCCATATCTAGACTTAGGTCTACTTTGAGGATTTGTCTTGTTTATTTTCTTACTTATTAGAAGAGGTTGCCTATGTTTAGTATCTTGGATTTATAAAGGGATCAATTAATTCTTTGAATGGTGTATAAATAGTGTTTTTCAATCACTTTAGGCTATTTATTAATCTGATTGTTCTATATCATCAATTTTATTTTACCCATAGAAACCCAACTAAACTAATGATACTCTTCAATTCACATGCCCACAAGTTATACTATAGGTTAAAAGGCCTATATATTATATTATAATGTCCTTTTATTCAAAATTACCTAAAAGCAATGGATCCACTTACATCTATGTTTCTTAGAAGAAATTAAACAACACTTATATCTTTGTCTTTAGCCTACAAAGAAGGCATCAATATTGAACAAAAAATGGTACCATAGGGATATGGTACTAGTTCCTTTATCTCATTATGATAACCTGGTGGATATAATCAAATTCATATGATTAATCAGTTTCTAATATAGGAAACTCATTTTATCAACCTAATTCTAGAAGATATGTACCCAAACCAAAATTTGGTTTATAGTCCTACTCCTTTAAATTAGATGATTGGAAATTAGTTTGTTCCTATAAAAAAACTATTACATCAATCAAACAATCAACAAATGATTAATTATCCCTATAACCAAACTATAATTCCACCTAGCAATAAACCTTTTATGCCTCAAAATATTTCATTACCTTAGGTAATCAATCAATAATTTTCTCATGTTTCATTCAAGAATGTTATTTTCATGCCTATAACTAGTGCCTATATTTATCCTAATATAAATTAATAGGCTATCCCATCATTCCTAAATAGTTAAATAGCTATAGATAATGTACCTAACCAAACACATTGTATTATCTTTATATTTTTAAATGTTAAAGCACATGTAGGCAATCCACCATCGTAAATTAAAAATCAATAAAATACAAATGTCAACCTAAAAGTAGATAATTTTCAACAAATTGCTCAACCATTAATAAATGACATGGTTAATTTTTAAATAAAAATGCCTCAAAAAAATAATCAATCCATGAAAAACCCTACACAAACTAGAAATTTCAACTTTCATAGAACCAATAGGCAATGGAACACTAATCTAAATGATGGAGGCATAACTTGTCCTTTTGATAACATAAATCATAAAAATAACAATAGTGCTTCAAATTTTATTAATATAGATTATTTAACTTTTCCCACTAGGTGTCAAATACATAGCACAACTAATCATGATGAATTTGATTGTGCTAAGTTCATCCTAACCTCAGACATTTTCCAAGAGGATATGGATAAACTCAAGATAGTGCACCTAAGAATTATTCAAATAAAAGTGGAGAAAACCCAAATACATATATATTCTCAGAGACTTAAAAAGCCTCATTTTAGAGTGATAATTACCCTAAGGAGAACTTGGATGAGGTACACACATTTAAACAATTCCCAAGAGGAAATAAGTATCAGTTGCTGAGTAAATTTCTAAATCCTCTAACCACATACACTCTTATAAACAGCACACAAGTTCCACTCCATGAAAACATGAGAAACAATCTATTTTTGCCTAACATACCTAATATGTCTTATCAACCTAATATAAAAATTATGCCCCTTGAAGTTGAAAAACCATCAAAATCAAATAAACCTAGCTAAAATATTATATAAGGCCTGAATAAACCTAAGGATAACATAAGCATGTTTTAGTTTCTAAAAATATCTTACAAAAAGGACTTGTTTTTAAGCTAATTATCCAATCCTAAAATGAAGTAAATTCATATTAAAACTAATGTTCATGTTGAAATTTATAAATAAAATAATAAAACTCCTTTAATCATAAGTATCCAAATTTTTAGTAAGAATTTAAAAAATTGCTTGGTGGATTGAGGTACTTCCATAAATGTGATGCATTATTCCATTTATTAATTTTTGGATTTGACTTATGTGAAGTCAAATAAAAATGTTGTTTAGTTGGACAAGTTAGAGATTAGAGTGGTTGGTGAGCTTAATCATATCCAAATCCAATTGGCTTTTGATCTATGGTGCATTAATTACTTGATATTTAGTTGGTTGATGTACCTAATGTATATGGTATGATTCTTAGTATATATTGGTCAAAGATTCTCGGTGGATACATGGTGACTAATTTCTCCCATATGTGGCTTCTATGCCATGGGCTTGCTAATCATATCTGAATTGATAGACAATTGAGAATGACTCATATGATCATAGATTATAATAAGATAAATGTAATATTTAATGATAAGTACATAGGGTTTATACATTTGAGAAAAAAAATATAATTTCATGGAAACCTATTCATTAATGTGTTTTCTATGTAATGAAAGTCAAATATTGAGGATTTAGATCAACTAAATGAAAGTGTACCTAAAATAAATTCATTTCATAGTAATACCTTGTCATATAAGAGTGAAAACTAGGGTGTTACAAGCTCCTATGATGGAATAATTACTATTATGAATATCTGAATACCTACATCTAATAAAGACAAAAATAGGTCATTGACAATAGAAAAACAAATTGTTTTCCAACTATAATGTGATAAAGTTAATGAAGTCAATGTTATTATATCCCTCATATTTAAAAATTCTAATGTACCAGACTGACTACTATTCCCATGGGACTAGAGCTCAAGTGTTCAAGAAGTACATAAATAAGCTTGTAATGAACTTCCTCAAGGATGATTTTTTCACCTAATAAGGTAATCAAATCAATATATTATGTGTTAATACTCCCCCTATCCCTCACTATAATTCAATGTATGGGTAATGGTATTTATCAAACTCTATCCAAAGTTTTTTTTTTGTATATTAAATGTAAGTACATTATTGAATTTAATCCTAAGAATTTGATTAATTTGAATGAAAAAATATTAAATAGGTAATTTTAGGATACTTTATATGAATAAAATTGGTATTATTTGTATAAGTATGAAAGTCCCCTTGTAGGATCTTTGCCAAAATTTTCAAAATCCTAGGCAGAAATGTATTCCACTTAATGTGTGTAATTGTTGAGGATGTCACATTGATTTTTTATGGTAATTTCCCTAGATATTACCCCCAAGATTGAATTAACTTGGTTAGTTCCTATAAATACTTTACCTTTCCATTTCCTATTTTGTTTCTTGTTCACTTTCCTACTTTGTTACTAGTTTAATTTTCTTTTTCTATTTTTCCAAATTTTGATTGTTGGTCTGACCTTATTACTTGTCTATTTTTTGTCCAAACCATCTATTGTTCCCTATAGGTTTCTATTGTTAGTCAAATATTTAATAATTAAAGGGCATGTAGGTAAGTAGCATGAGTAATGTTCTGATGTGTAAATACTCTGAATAGTTTTTAGCATTAGATTTCATTTTTTGAGTAAGTTTTAAAGACTCAAGCTATCATGTGCATTTTGAGTTAGTTCGAGTTTGGATAAGTTTTGGTAAATTATCTAGTCAACAAAGATATTATATTAAAACTATGCATACAAATGACATCTAAATTTGTTTCTAGGTTTGTTAGGATTAACTTAATATGGTGAAAATATAAGGTGAAAATTTTATAGTTCTACCTTTCATTTGCCATAGTGGTCCCCAACCCAAATTTGAGATGGTAAAATAAAATAGAAGAAAAATAGAAAAAAATAATTTAAAAAATCTCAATATTGGGTGATTTAGACAACCTCTACCAAGGCTATAGATACTTGACTGACAGTAGAGCAAGGCCTAGAGTGAGATCAGAGACAACTCCATAGGGGCTATAGAATCTAGTTTGGTGGTAGAGTAATGTCTAAGAAAGCATTCTAAAGGAAGTATTCACTATAATAATGATTGGATCCATAGTAGTTAGTCCTTTAAAGTTATAATAAGTATAAATTAGCACATTTACACACTCCAGGTTAATGTGAATATCTAATTTGGTCCCTTAATTATTATCATCTTATCCTCCCTTGAATTTTTTAATGTTCCATGCATAGTCTCCACTATAGATTCTAGGTTTCTATAAATGTTTCTATTCTTCCAAAATATTTTCAAGTATTTTATAGTATAATCATCATTATTTATTTTTTGCACAACACTCCCTAATTCTTTCTAGAATCATGTAACCTCTAAATTTATATTTACTCCTTGTGCCACAACTTATTGGTCTTAACAATCTCAAGTTGCCTTGGTATCTCATATTATTTTACATTCCAAATTTGTTAAAGAAACCATTATCATTGGATGGACTATGGCCATGCCATAAATTTTTATATAAGACACTTATTTTATATCCCTCCTAATTTGCATTTGAAGATTGTCTTACTTAACTCTCTAAGCCCCTTTAAGAGGTCATTTCAACTCGTATGACATTTAAATTATTGTAACATATTATATTGATATGACCAATCTCATTTGATTATTTTTTATATTTTACACGTATTCTTTAGATGCATTGTATACGTACTTATGGAACTTGTAAAATCTCACTTAATTGGATCATAGTCTATTCTTCCTTGGCTAAACTTGCATTATTTCTTGAATCAATACATTAGGCTAAATCTATAATATTTCAATGTTAATATCATGTTTTTATCCATTTTTTGTCTTCAGAGATCAAATTGTCACTTTTTGGTTATAATTGAAACTTTTGGAGTTGTTTGTCTTAATTGAAAGTCCTAAGTTCCATAGACCTAAATTGAACTTTTTATGAGAATACGTCTATGTTTTCAAATTTTCACTTTATATACCTCGCTAAAACTTCTTTATGATATTAGTTATATATTTTTAAAATTTCATTTTATAAACCTAACTAGATAATTTTATGGTATTAAGTCTATGTTTTCCAATTTTCATTTTCTAGACCAAATTGGAACTTTTTATGAGATTAGGTCTGTGTTTTCAAATTTTCATTTTCAAGACCTAACCAAAAAAAATAATGAGATTAGGTCTATGTTTTCAAATTTTCACTTTCTATACCTAACCATAATTTTTAATGAGATTAGGTTTATGTTTTCAAATTTTCACTTCCTAGACCTAACTAGAACATTTTATGAGATTAGATCTATGTTTTCAAATTTTCTTTTTCTAGATGTAACTAGAACTTTTTATGAGATTAGGTCTACGATTGAAAATTTTAATTTTTTAGACCTAATCATAACTTTTTAATATATTAGGTATAGGAATTTTAAAACTTTAAAATTCCATTTAATGACTTGATTATGCATTTTACAAAATTTGAACAGGTCTGGGAAGGTCTTTTAGAGATTAAGTTACTTTTTTAGCTATAAATTTCATCTTGAGTGTCAGTTTTTTGGAACATTTGAAACATTATAAATATGAATCCACCATGGATGTCACATTACCTTTAGTTTTAATAAATCATGCATGTGAAATTAATTATTATCCCTATAAATTGACTAT
Organism: Torreya grandis; assembly: GCA_037957365.1. Classification (NCBI taxonomy): domain Eukaryota; kingdom Viridiplantae; phylum Streptophyta; class Pinopsida; order Cupressales; family Taxaceae; genus Torreya; species Torreya grandis. The sequence goes on from JARHVA010005239.1 coordinate 522,306, forward strand.
TTGGTTTGGGAGCTTTAACATGTCAAAATTGAATATTTTTTGTCTATTTACAAGTTAGAAAAGTGCATTAAGGGAAAGAGGCATGGCATATAGTGAGATACTAGGTTGATGGATGCATTAATGGTTTCCAACTATGTGTATGTATATATATGTATGTATGTATATATATGTATATATATATATATATATATGTATGTATATATATGTGTGTGTGTGTGTGTGTGTGTGTGTGTGTGTGTATGTATATATATACATACATACATATATATATATATATGTATGTATGTATATATATACATACACACACACACACACATATATATATACATACATATATATATATATATATGCATATATATACATACATACATATATATACATACATACATATATATATATATATATACATACATACATACATACATACATACATACATACATACATATATATATATATATATATATATATATATATATATATATATATATATATAGGTTTATTGGAGTCATTCTAAAGGTTGGATTTTTATATATAATTTTCATGTACTTTTTCCCTCATAGGTTTTTCCTAATTTCATAAAAAAAATCAAGCTCATTCACATTGTAATAATTTTATGAATTCTAATAAAATTTATGGAAGAATATTATCATTTCCTGTTCATGTAATATGATGGATTTTTTTTTCTCTTTTAAGTTTGTCTCTTTAGACTCTTGCACCTTATTTATACTTATTTGTGTGAATAATGGATAATACAAAAATCATATTTCTTGGTATTTGACATCAAGTGGATCTGAATAATGGATAATACAAAGATCGTATTTCTATGTTTTTGAAATCAAGTGGATCAAAATTGTGTCTAATATCATAGGATTTTTTTCCTCTTACCATTTTTTTGTTACTTTTTATAAGTTACTAGATTTAGGGTTTTAATGAAATCTATTATGATTTTTTTATCCTAATTGCAAGTTATTTTCCATTATTTTAAGTGCATTATTGAATTTTAATATAATGGACTCAATGATCATACCAATTATGCAATTCTTGTTATATTAAAACCTTTTAAAAGATGATTTTTATCACATAGGTAAATATTAAATGCAATCCATTATTTATTATGGCATTATTAAATCAAATTCAATGAATTGAATACACATAAATCATTTTTTTCCTTTAAAGCTGAAACCCTCATAAAAACTAATTTGTATTGACATGGGAAAGTTAAAAATACAAGTTTATTTGTTTTTGTTACATGAGATCCATCAATTTTTCTGGTGAATGATGGCATCTATTATCATTTCCAATCTTTTCAAAACCCATAGAACAAACAACAAAACAATTATTCTCCTCTAGTTTTTTAAGTAACAAAATACTAATAAAATATTTTAGAACTAACAAAGGTCCCTTATATGAAATAGTTTACAATGAACCAAATAAGTGATATCTATTATTTTAAGACCTAGTAGTTATATACCTTGGAGAAACTTTTAGATCTCTTTTTAGGAGAGGTTGGATGATCTTCATCCCTCCTAATTTGGTTTGCTAAATAAACCATCAACAAGGTTGGCCTAGTCTACCTTGAACACACTTTTAGATTATGGTAATGCATAAAAATAAGACTAAAGGTAATAAACTCATGGAAATTAGGTAACATACCCATAAAAGGGGGAGAAACATGTAGGGTGTATGAGTCTATCTATGGGACACTTATATTTTTATTTTCAAGGCAATATTAGGTGATAAGTAAGAAATAGTATATATGTGTTAACAAATATATTTTTAAATAAGTTTAAAGATTATTCTAGGGTCAATAGACCAATAATATACCCATTATGGGGTTTAATTAGTCTTGAAAACATGGTAAAATGTATAAGTTTTCTAAATAAGATAAATTGGGAATCAAACATTGGAATAAGGGTTTTGTAAAAAACTTAGGTGTATATACTTGGATAATAGAGGATTTTTGTAGGAATCATAAAATTTGAATTCATATCTAAGTATCATTTATTTTCCTAAACCTTATATGTGTGTGTGTGTGTGTGTGTGTGTGTGTGTGTGTGTGTGTGTGTATGTATAATATATATACATATACATATACATATATATATATATACATATATATACATACATACATACATACATATAAGGTTTAGGAAAATAAATAATACTTATATATATATATATATATATATATATAACATAACTGGTACAGATATTTTGATTACTCATCATTGCAAAAAAATGTGTGTGTGTGTGTGTGTGTGTCTACTTATTTTTTGAATTCATATTTATAAAATAACCTATCTAATTATGTATATATCATTTATGTTTGGTTTAGTTCAAAAATATTTAGTTATATGCTAAATTGCAATAGATAATTTTTTTGGCACTATAAAAGGTGTCAAAATGCTATGTGAAAGTGTAAAGAAATATAAAATGTATATAAAAATATTTAATATGTGGATAAAATATAATAGCATACATGTAATTTAATTAAAAATGATAAATGAGTTCAACAATTTATAAACATTTCCTCCAAAGTCAATGCAAAGTCAACACATCCTGCTTAGCCTTGGATTTAGTAGAGACTATTTGATTTAGAGATTATGAAACATAATAATTTTTAGATGTGCATTATATTGGATATAGTTATAATATTTTCATGAATTTAAAAAATAAATCTATGTATCCATCATATTTTAATTTATGTATTTTTCATGGAAACCTACATCATTCTATTTTTTGTGATGTTTATGTGGTGAGGTGGTAGATGGAATAATGTGGAAAGGATGTTATATAAATGGAGATAAAAACAAAAAAAATTGTAGGTAGGGTAATTAAATCATGGAAATACCTATGGTATTTTCCTTCAATAGGTTGTTTTATATGGTTAACCACTTTGCTTTTGTATTCTAGCACACTAACAAGAGATCATAAAAAATAATTAAGATAAAAAAAACTACATATATTATTTTACCCTTTTTAATACAAAAATATAAAATGTGTAATATTATTATAGGTTTAGAACTAAATAATATCATAATACTAAATATGTACAATAGTTAACCATTCCAATTTTGAGAATTTAATAAATATGAAAAATGTTATTCTAAGAAATCACTAGAAATAAACCAACTTAGTTTAAATCAAGGAAATAGTCAACTATTGTGAATTTATGATAGTAAAAATTAGGAAATAAATGACTATGTATGTTTATGATTAGGATAAAAATAAATAAATGATTGTGAATATTTACACTTTAAGTGTACAATAAGCATGCCATTTTTATTGTTGATTGTAGATTTATCTCAATTAACTGATAGGAACAAACAATGGAAAAATTATTTTGAGTATAAAATATTATAATTTATCTTTTCCTATGTGTCTAATACTCCAAGGAGGGAAATAAATCCCATGTAGTTATCTCACCTAGATTTATTATAAAATGGTGATCCTTTGATTATATGTATTCAACTAGAAAATGGATTTAGTACTTGACAATGGTAGCTCTTGAATTTATTTAGAATTTTCTTTATTTGTTTTATGGTTGCTTCTTGTGAATTATCTTAAATTTTGGAAGAGTAAGGTATATTTTCTCAATTTTAAAAATAATATTTATTGAGAGAAGTGAATACCAAGTGAATTAAGTGAATATCCTTTGATGTGTATTTATAGGTCAACCTTATTATAATTTCCTTTATCTGACCTTTTGAAACTTTTGGGAAGACCCAAAATAATATTTTGAAATTTAGATACTAGAAATTATTTGACATAAGACACGGTGGGCCTAAGTAGATATGAGCATGGTAAAATTCCTATATACCTAGGATGATCTTATCCCAAAAGCATATGGATGCCTATTATAAAATAGTCATGATCCAAGGCTGTTTTTAAGAAACTCAAGAATTTGAATTTGTGATTATTGTGTAGTGATAATGATAAATAAAGCTTCAAGAATAAATATGGATAAATAGATTAAAGGAATGGAGAATAATAGTCATGTATTTATTGGTCATATGGTATCTTCCATTTAACATGATAACCCATAATAACTTGTAGTATTGGTGGAAGATAAGTACCAATGAGCCAATGAAGATGAAAAACAAGTTTACTTTCAGAGCATGCTAGATCATCAATTTGGGATCAAATATTAAACTACTTCAAATGACCAATATTAGATATAAAAGGATGATTTGTAGCCTCATGATCATAATCAAGAAAATTATGTTTCAAACTATGATATGCTTGTTCCTACATTTTCTACTACTCAACTTAAAGACATTCCAATTACACTTCAGATTGGTGAAAATCATTCATTAGACTTATTTGATTTCATAAATTTAGGTTATTCTCTACTTTAATGTGATTCATTTAAGGTTGAGAGAAGTATTTTCATCAAGAAAGGAAGAGTCACTTCTCTAAACACACCATTCCAAGAAGTTATTTTCTTAGGAGATTACTTGTTTATGTCTTTCAATAAAGGTTATCACCTTCTCAATTCATCTTCAAATGTTTTTATAATATTATAAGTTGAATATGAACTTAAATATCTTCAATAAGTCATGAAATTAGATGTTATAACCATAACATAGGAGACACTTAAAGTTGCCCAACATGACCATAATCAGTAGCTCATGACTCAAAATGAATTGATATTGTTCTTGCAAGATACAAGGATATGGGAGGAGTATGATTGGGTCTTGGAATCACATGTACAATCCATGTACCTAAAATTGGAACTAAGAGAACCAGTTGCTTTCCCAAAAGGATATGAATTTACAAATGATCGTAGCTTCAAAAATAAGATATCAAGATATGACAATCATGCTTCAAGGTTCCATGGTGAACAATAAATTTTTCCATTTGACCTTGAAATAAATATTTTTATCTTAGGTTAGTTGTGTTAGGTTGTTTTTCATGTTTTAATTACTAAATAACACAAGCATTAGTCTATTTCTTTGTTGTTGTGTTTATCTTATTTTATTATTTCTTTTGGTTAGGTGTATTTGATTCTTCATTTAGTTTTTGTTCCTTGTGTTGTTTCTTTTGGGTATTATTTTTTTTGTAGTCAAAGAGAGGTGTTTCAAAGTTAAAAAGTATGTTTAGCACTCAAGAGAGCCATCGATTCATTTTGTTATGTTTCAAAATTATTATAGTCATGAAAATCTACTGAGTTATCTTGACCATTAGGATAGTCAACCCCTGTGAGTCACCAAAAATGCTAGAAATCTATATTGTTAAGGCAAAATTCCACCCCTTATAGCTTTAAAATTTTCATGGTACTATTATAAGCCTCTTCATTAATAAATCTCCTTGTAGAACTATGTATTTTTACCTAAAAGAGAGACTTTTGGTCTTTAACTATTAAATATGGAGTCAAAAGGCAAAAAAAATATTCATAATTCTTTTTAACATATTCATATTTTTTCCATTACCTTGGTCACAAAGTTTCATGCTTTGAGAATTACTTTTCATGTAACTCTAAAGCATAGTTTGGCTCCAAAAACATTCCCATGTACCAAATTTTACCATATAAATATCTAAAAATACTTATTTATTGGTTTTATCTCCTTCATTATCTTTACTCATCCTTGTTATTCCCTAATTTAATGGAATTAAGCTTTAAGTGTGAAGAGAATGTAAAAAAGGCTATTTTTATGAGTTTCCTGCAGGTAGTATGGACTTATATGACCCTTTCCATATATTAGGCATCATGAGATAAAAGGAGTTATCATAGGTGTTGTAGAATAAATTCAAGGTGAGAAAACTTCATACATGCCTAAAATTGATTATTTCCATCCATCAAGCTTCTTTGCACATAGTGAGAGCCCTTCAACTATGGCTATGAGAGATAAAATAAAGGTCTAAAAGTTTGGGTAGAGAAATGGGTCTCATAGAGATTATAGCTACTGAAAGTGGTTATAAATTTGGTCCTCTCTCCTTCATGAACTATCATTTTTAATTCAAGGCAATCACTATGGCTCATTCATCCAAGCAGGCAATCATTTTTATGATATTTCTCCTCATTTTGGCATCATGGTAGAAAAATTCAAGATTGTGGAATTTTTTAGGAGCATGAGACACCTTCCCATGGCATTCTTTAACTTATTTCCACTTGTTTGATGTCATATGGACCTTAATAAGGCATATAATGTAAATTTTCAATCAAGAAGCCTATGAGGGAAGTTTGTATGGTTCAAGAGAGAGAAGTAATTTTGAGAATTATTTAAATATTGTTTTCAAGGGTTTCATTCTTTTTCATATGCCCTCTCCTCATTTTTATCAAAGTTTCATTAATCTTCATAGATTAGAAGACAATCAATCATCCTTAAAAATCCTCTTAGTTACTATTTATCATATGTTAAGGAAAAATAACATCTATCAAGGTTTTTTTGTAAACTCCTAAGTTTCCATTTTAACACCATATGATTCTCAATGGCCTCTAAAATGGTACATTGAATCAAGGTATATGTTTATTCTTCTATCATATCCTTCATTAGTTATCTTGGTTGTATATTCATGTTCTTTGTACTCTATATTGTTTCATCCTAATCACACAGTCTTTTCATTGTCTTTATCATTGTTTCATGCCTTTCACTCCATCACCACTCTCCACTCCATGTCAATCACCATCTAACCACCTTCCATCCACTTTCATCTCAGGTATCCACTACCAAATAAGATTAAATATTTTTTGGAACATCATGGTCATATAAATATTATATAATACCTTGAAACCCTACTAAGGAGAGATAAAACATCCACTTAAAACCAAGACAAGTTCATTCAAGGATGTTCTTCCTGAAATAATTATTTTAGAAAGACTAAAAGCATGGATATATCAATGAAGAATGTTAGAATGTCTCTCTTGGTTTCTTTTAATGAAGGATAAAGTTTCATCAACAATCTTTGTGATTGTCAAGTTCCATCTCTACCAAAATTCATACAAGCATACAATCAATCTCCACCTACAAATATCAACATGAAGATTCTTTAAGGAGGTCATCTTGAATAAGGTTCTTGTGCAAGAAATATAAACATTGAACTAGATTAAAGGTAAAATATTTCAAATTTAAGTGTGAGGGCATATGTTTTCTCAAGTAAATGTTCACTTTACATAATCCAACCTACATGTCATAGTCTATATAAGGCCTTGAGTTGGTACATAATCAAGTATATCATAGAGAAGGGTCTATGTTTAAGAGATATAAAAATGATTATGGAGGTAACAAGTGTGGTAAGTGATGACTATAAAACCAATATAAAAGGCACACCATTTTAAATATAAAACTCAGATATTTTCTCATGAAATAAACATCTATAATAGGGATAAAAGGCTCTTGAAGCATGCACATACTATGTTAAACTAAGACTATGATATGCTGTCATGTTCATTAGGTTCATGAGTTTATCTACCTAGTGTTGAGAGTCACATGTAATTTGAGGATTTATATCAAGCCATGAAAATTCAATGTCCATGTAATATCTATGATCATTCAACTCATGATATCCACCTAAGAGCATACAAAAGGACATGGCTATCTCTATGTTGTAAGAGTAATCAAGTAGAGTGATATTATGGAGGAGTCATATGATCAAATTAAGGCTTTATAATAATAGTAAAGGTATGAAAAAGTTAAATACTATATATAAGTTTATTCCAAGAACTATTTACTATAAAATTAGGATTGAAATGGCCACACACAACAAATACTAAGGATAGTTACATTAATACATCTATATACCCTGGAAGGTGCACTTCAAATACATGTCATTTAAGGTATAAATTTTTTAATTCATTCTTAAATTAAATGGGTTATTTGATATATTTTAAACCTTCCTCGATATATTTATTATCTCCTAAAGGTATTTCAACTCAAAAAAATATATTACATAAACATGTGTATGCATTAAGACTGTATAAGAGCTTAAAAGAACCCTTAAATAGAAAATAATCCAGAAAAAGAGGTGAGAGGAAGGTTTTAGGCCACTTAGGAGGTATGTAGGTTCCAATTGAATTTGGAATGGATATAAAACATTAACATGCCTCCAATCATCACCTAAAACATTGTTGATAGGGGAAACCATATTGAAGAAAGTGAAAGGAAATCATGTCTTGATGAGGCATATAAGACTGAGAAGTGAATAAAGTAGGTATAAATAATAGTAATATGGGTTTATATGGCTTATAAAAATAATATAAATCGTTATTAAGGCCAAATATAAGGGTAAAACATGAAAACATAGTCCTCCCTACACATAACCAATGTTGGAAGATAGTTTTGAGAGAATTTAAGGTTGTTAGCATCTACAAGTGGAATTAAGCCCTAAAAATTGGTAGAAATGGTCTTCATTAATTATTGAAGCTTAAAATGGAATTTTAAAGGTAAAATAAATAATTTAAATAAAATATATTTTATCATAGACCTCTTATAGTCTGGTAACATTTATGATCAAGGCCATGATGCCTATTTGAGGTCTAAAGCATCAAACAAAGGGTTTTAGCATCATGTGAAGATTTGTGAGGCTGAGAAAAGGTGATAAGAGTGTATTAATATGTTGTGGGAGATTTATGACATTAAATTTTTCAATATGTAATTACATTAAGGGCTATCATATACAAGCATGTCTACATAATTTACTAGTAATGGTGTCATCCATGTGATAAGGGTAGTGTTTCAAGGCATAAGATAGCAAAAGGAAGGGTAAATAAATAAGAGAGTAGAGGGATTTGAGAGGACAAAGACTTATTTTAAAGAATTTTAAAATTATTAGAGCATATTAAAGGTGTTAAAAATCCCAAAAAAATGTTTTTTACGAAAAAAATTACTTTATAGACCTTTGTTATCTCCACACACATAGGTAGGCAAACTAGACCCACCAGTAATCTTAAGACACCATGGATACAAAGTGAAGATTAAATAGAAAAAAAGGTAATAAGAGATGGATAAAAATGAGATAAAATTTATTATACACCCCATATCATTATATAAGTTTCTCAAGTCCTTCAATACTCTGATTAGGCCAACTAGGCCTAGAAACCAATTTTAGGCCTAGAAGGACTATATGACCTTAAGGCACTTTAAGACCCCATTAAGAAAATATTAAAAAATTAAATGTTTAATTGGATGTTAAAATTCATATATAAGGTGATTTAAATTAGGTAAGGCGAATGAAAGGTTAGATTCACTCTCAAGAGCAAATTCAAACTACATAGTCCATACACTCAATTTGAACCACCTATTTGGATGCTCATATCTTTCACCACAAGGAGAGTTTGAAAAAATTAACTTAGAATAATTTGAGGACCCATTTTTAATTTTAATCTATCAAGGATTAAATTTGGTTAAGTATATAAGGTTTATGAACCATCGTTAAGAGTATAAACATGTCTAGAATGCATATAGAACCCTATAAGAAAACTTCATTATGTATGTATGTTTTCACACTCTTTGAATGGGAACCCAATATTCTCAATAAAATTTAAGGTGTATATTTAATAAATATCCATTCTAACAAGTTCTATTTTTAAGGTTCATAATTTACGAACCATCATTAAGAAGGTTCACCTCTAAAACCCTCCAAAACCCTCCTAGATACTAGTTTTGATAAAAGTGAAGTCTATTAGACTAAAAACCCAATGAATCATCCCATAAAATATTTAAACATGAATTAAACTAATAAATCATCATGGAAATGGTATTATGATGTACAAAACTATACGAACATGGCATACAAAGGGTATTTTTCAAAAAAGTATGTAAAATAGAGGTACAAGGTAGTTTAATTAATGCTAGTCAATGGAGAATGGATATTTAGACTTTTTATTCCTCATAAAGCTATAAAATTCTCATAGACATTGCTGAAAATTCATCTATTGCTCTCTTCAAAACGTCTAGTTTATAGAAATTTAAGATAGTTTGACTAAGTCAACTAATTTGACCAATTTATAGGTGTAACTTTCCAAAAAGGACATATTTCATGATATGTAAGGTTGATTCAGGTATAATAATCACTCTTTCATATTTTCTCAAAGTTTTATATCTATTTTTCATGAAAATCAAGTATAGGTAGTTAGGCTACTAGGCCTAACTAGCCCAGTATACCTACTTGGTCAATCAATTGATTGAAGAATGGCAAAGAAAGTTGATAAAGATAATTAATGAAGAGTAGAAACACATTTATAATTGATACTAAAGAGTAATCATGCCACATATATGGTATTAAAGTGTAATTTACATGCACAACTATTTATCAAGTGTTAATTCATGCTTAATTAATCATTACCATAAGTTAACTAATCTTAAGTAGAAATCAATGCATGTTCTAAGTATTAATGCAAACATATTCACTTCGCCAAATATTATGTTAAGAAAATTTATTTTACAAATAATTTCCTAGCTTGATTCATGAGGAGCTTAACTAAGTCAACTATGGCCCACCACCCTATTTCCAATGCCAAAAAGAGCATGTAAGGACATTACACAAGAAGAAATCTTTGGAGGATTGCTTACAAGTGGTAACTAAATTTAACTTGAGTTAAGATTTGAATGACTTATTCCTCTCTCCTCTATGCCATTTTCTTAGATTATTCTCTTCTCATGTTCCATATATTTAGGATTTTAGGCCTAGTTTCAAGATCCCTCTCTTGGGCATGAAGAAACTCTACTAATATTGAGATTTTTAACCTCTTGAATCAATAAAATGGAATATTATAGAATATATTTGATTGACTTATAGTGTGTATATACTTTTATTATGTGAAAAATTAGATTAATCTTCCCTTAGCATGTCCTTGCCACACCTATCTATTGATGAATTATCTTTTAAAGGTTATATGGAGTGTCAAAAGTTGATGATTATATTTATAGTGTAACATTATTGAATAGTGTCTCAAAGTAGACCTATCTCCCTTTACCTCCAAGCTATATTCATACATCAATACCTCCATGTGAAACACTATTACAAAATAATCCTTATAGATAGTCTCTAAGTCTATTTTTGGCTCATTAGTGTTGTATGAGTTCAAACTGAGTGGATGAACAAACAATATAGGTGTATCACCATAAATAACATAAATTTTACATTTAAGTAATCCTTCTAACTCTTTTCATACTAAATCAAGTTGGTTTTAGTAACTAATTCAAAATAGATATATTTATAGGAACTATCCTCACAATCTAGAGGTTTGGTCTAGTTACAAGTATCCCATAGCCTTAGACGATTATAATGTTTATCTAAGTTTGACATAGATTTAAGTAGTGTACTTTAATAGGGTGTAAGTTGGGTTGCTAACATATGTAGTTTTAATATTTCTTAAAATTAGCTCATATGCATGTCATATTCCCTCATAATCTATATCATTTTTTTAATATATTTGATATGTTTTATTTTTGACTTAATTTGAATCTTTGAAAATGTATATTCCATATTTTAAAAATATGTATTATATCCCAAATATGTTTTTTTAATGGAGGATCAGATATCTAAGATAAGGAAAATGTTATTTCTCCATTTTTAGGTGAGACATGTAGCCTATATATCAATCATCTCAAGATAAGAGTTAATTATATCATGTGATAAAGATACAATCATGTAGTTATAATGTCAACATGTGGATAGTATGTCATCATATAAATGTAATTATTATTGAAGTATGTAAGTAACATATTGAATGCGATGCATAAAAGTGTCATGTATGGATATATTTAGCAATGAAACACACATTAATGTAAGAATTTATGAAGTAGTCTACATCATAAAAGTGTATGATATGTATCATATAGCCACCAATCAAGTTCAACAAAAATACAAGCACAACACACAATTTCCTAAAATATCACATAATAAGGCCAAGGTCCACATTCAATGACAACATATATATCAAAATAAACAAGGCCAATAAGTGCATGCAAAGGACATTAAGAATTTTGAAAACAAGTGGCATGTTCAAATGTTTCACAGAACATAGGGCCAAAGGCCTTAAGTAATGGACATGCTAAAATGTCTCACATACCAAGAAAAAAAATCATAGATCTCTTCAAGATTTTTTTCAAACAAGTGCCCAAGACCACATATAATAATCAAGGAATTTTTATCCTATCATGCAATACAATTAAATATCATTTAAGGATCATAGAACAAGTTAAAACTAATCTATTTCATGCTTAAGTATCAATGTTATATTTAAAAAAAGTAGTATCTCCATATATAAAAATGTATAATATGGAAAAATAATAAGACACTTGTAAGATATGTAACTCAATATTTCATTTGAGGTCATATAAAGATATAATGTAACTTATATATTTACATTCCCCCAACATAGGCATGGCCATTAGGTAAAAGGGACTATAATATCTAATAATACATGTATAATGTGTGGCATGCATCAAAATCATATACCTTGTGAAAATATGTACATTTAAAAAATAATATTCTATCTACAAAAAAATGTGATAAATAATGTATATGAAGAAGAAAACTAGAAAATTATGTCATGCTCAGGGCTTGATTTTATATATTTTAAGAATATTTTGAAATATTTTTCTATTTTTTCAATATTTTATTTTTAAATTTTTTTATAATATTTCATTTTTAAAAATGTAACTAGCTTATGATCCTATCAATATGAGGACCATAGTACATGCTTGGATCTTAGATTTCAAATAATATTTTTTTGTGAAAAGACTGGTACATATAGGTTTATCATAATTTACAAAGGCATTAGAAGATATAACATAGCTATCGTAATAACTAATCATAGAATATTTTTTAGAATGTGTAATGTGAGAAGGTGTAGGACTTGGTGGAATTTTTTGTATAATAGGATAAGTTTTCATAAATTGTGTTCATTGTGTAACATGTTCAATTATCTAAGGTGATACCTTAGAACCTACTATAAAATATTTAGATTTATGTAAAAATTAAATATATGATATTAATCATATTATTTAGGAGGATGTACCAATTTTCATTTAATTAATTATATATAAATATTCTATATAAGTTCAATAACTAATTTTGAAATATGTTATTGAATAGGTGCACTATTTCTATTTATACTACACTTTTGAAGGGATACAATAATTAAATATGGTGGTGGTGGTGGTAGGGGGAAGAGTTACAGTTGAATGTATAGGGTACTCATATTGAATGCCATGTAAATTGAGCAATTTATTACAATGTATTTATTTGAGGCATATATACACTATAGATGGTATTAAATGAATATTTTATATCCAACTGTACCCTAATAACATGTTAAATACCCCTATGATCTATAATACTAAAAATGGAATAGCAACTATTGATAAACCAACTTAGATAGTAACACTATATGTCCCCATTTACCATGTGTATGACCATAAAATGCATGGAATTTTCTTGATGAATATTGTAAATCTTGGTTTGTGTATCTAAGACTATGAAGGAGTGCTATTGTGCATGAATTTTATCTTGAACCATTGTCAATAATGACACTGTATATTGGTTTATGATTGATGTATGATCTAAAAATAGTGCATGTCTATTTAAATCATTTTCATTGATTTCATTTTCATCAAATGTGACTAGTAGATGTGGTTTCGATGTGCCTATGAATGTCCCAATAGTTATGTCTCTTGGTTTCCCATGTGTCTTAGGAAGAGGATGTGAATTTTATGCATGATGTACTTGTAAAATATATATTTTTATGATAAATAATTATTTAGAAAATTATTACTAAATATTTTAATCTTTTCAATGTCATTCTATTATGATCTAACTTCCTTTGTGGGTGTGCTTAGATCAATAGTAGTATAATCAATAAGATCTTGTATATTATGTCATCACCTATGTGGTAATAATAATATGCTTTAATTTAAAATCCTTAGGTTGAGGATTGGTCAATTCAATAGTAAATGGAGTATTTATAGATATGAAATTAAAATAAATTGTTTTCTATAACAATATATGAGGAGTTTGTGGTAACCTTGTAAACTATCTCCTAAGTGGACTTGCCAATTCAAGCATATTTGATGGTTTTTATATTTCATTGAATGTTAATTTTCTTCATTATTACTTTTATTATATTTGATTTTGTAGTTTTTATTGATTTAAAACTTGGAATTTTACGTAGATGGATCACATGGTACATATTTTAGCATGTTCAATTATATGATCTTGATGTTTCTTTATTTGAATATGTCACATATCTCATAAAATATTTTAATTTATTAAATATGATAGACTCTTTGAGTGATGATAACAATATTTATGTGGAAATATCTTTTAGTTAATTATCTACCATGGATTTTGTCATATTATCTAGCAATTTTTTACTAGTAAACATATTGATTGGTTCATTTCATATTTTCTTGAGTTTAACAATTTATGCTTAAGATAGATTTTCAACAAATAGAAAAGTGTTTTAGGAGTTGATCTTATAAAGGATTAAATACTCTATATGATTGAATTGGGAGATATAAAACCATAATATATCATAGTATTTGAGTCTTCTTTTTAAATTATTGGTGAGTAATTTGTCACTATAAGCGCATTCCAAACATGCTACATGAAATGATCAAAGATGTTGCCTAGGATCTAGTTTACCCTCATAGAGTGGGATATTTTGAGAAAAAATATTGGTTGGTAATGGGTAATAGGATATCTCAATTATCAAATTATTGTGAATCAATGTATAATAATACATTGAGTGAGTACTTTTGAGATACCTTGATTTAATACAATACTTTAGCATGTAAGGATATAATAATTTTCTCAAGAGATGATGCATTAGGTGAGGTTAGAATTGGACCATGTGTGTTTATTAATGGAGGTATGTATGATTTAATTATATAAATAGTCATGTTAATATGTTTCAAACTAAGTCATGCCTCTATATCTAGGCATGTTGGCACATATTTAACTAGAGGTGCTGATACATGAATAGTAACAACTTGGACATTTGAAGTGAAATCTTGAGATGATTTCGAATGTTCATATATTTTAATATATAATAATAATAATAATAAATATTGTGTGGCTTGTAATTAATATATTTAGTGATTTATTTTTCAATAACTTCAACCACATGCTCTGGAATAGATTTATTAGTCTTAATATTCATGATAAGTCCATCAATAAGATGCATAATATGTTTTAAAGAATTCAAATACTCAAATTTTATTTTTCCAAAATCATGATTAATTTTAAAAATATTTTATGTAATGGTGCTTGTATCTTAGGAACATTATTACAATAATTGAGTTGATTAAGGATTGATAATATACATTGTTTATTTTAGCCTTTTTGTTGTATTTGTTTTTTATTAATTTTCACATATAATGAATCCAAATAATTTATTGGAAATTGAAAAATAATTTAAATATTAAATTCAAAATAAGTCAAAAAAATTAGTTCATTATTACCATATTTTAGTTATAAACTTTTAAAACTTGTAGCTAGGATTAAGGGTGAAACTATTCAAGGGCATATTTGCATTGCAAACTCTCATATATACTAATCCTAGTAATAAATATGAACATGACCATTAATAAAATAACTAAAAATATTAAACTATCTCTTATCCACACTATCATATCTCTAGGATACATTGAGAGTAGTTTCTCGAGGATAACTATTTGTAGGTGCACTATAAGAATAGATAGTTGAAGGATTCCTATTATTAAAATATAAAACTTGGGCATTTACATTATACCCTGAGGTAAATGTAAAACATAATATTTATTAAATTGATATATAATGGATTGAGTGTTGTTTTATTAACCTTCACACCATTACTTAGATAAAATTAAAGATTTATTTTCCTAGAAGATAAGCTCTTATGAGTTTTGAAACTACCAAAACATAGTTTCTAGAAATAAAAGAAAAAGTGTAATGGAAAACTAATTAAAAACACATACTTTTTTGTAAAATACATAAGGATTAAATAGGAATATCCATGGTCAAATATAAATTATATATAGTGTTTATAAATGATGAATTATGAATCCCTAGAATAAAGATTGAAAAGGAAATACAATGCACTTTTTAAAATTTATGGTTTCCCCAATACATTTTATCCTATTTTTGATTATATATATAATTTTTAATTTTATTATAGGTTTAAAATTATATAATATTATAAATATAAATATGTACAATAATTTACTATTCTAATGTTGATAATTTAGTAAATATGGAAAACTGCTATTTTAGGAAAATACCAGGAAGAAAAAAGATAGATGAAATTAAGAAAATAGTCTGATTTTATGAATGTATGATATTTAAAATTAATAAAATGGATGATTTTTAATCTTAAATATCATGAAAAAATATAAACTAATTTTAGACAATTCCATTATAAGTGGATGATGACACAGGTTAATCTTGTTTATAGAGTGTGGACTTGTCCTAGTTCACTATCACAACTAACTAATAGGAACATACAAAGGAAATAAGATTTTTAAAATTATATATAATAGGTAAGATAAAATTTTCTATATAAAATATTTTTTATTTGGATATTAGTGTAATCCACAATAGATTTTTGACCGTAGACTTGGCCTACTTGATAGTGACAAAAAATTAATCACTATGCCTTTTGCACCTATGTGTGATAAGTAATATGAGATGTAAAAACCTAGAATATGCCATTAATTTTTTTTTATTATCTTATCTTGTATTTAAAATCCTAATTAAATGTATATATCTTGAAAAATTGCAAAAAATATAGGAGTTTATTGGGTTAAATTGACCTCAACTACCCCCTTGATAATTGATCACTACTTACATATTCCATACTCCAAGGAGGGACATATATCCCACATATTTATCCCACCTAGATTGATTGTGAAATTATTCTATTTTGACTATATATATATGCAACTATAAAATTAATTTGATACATTAAAATGATAGATCTTAACTTGCTTTAGAATGATATTGACTTGGTTTATGGTTTCTCATGAATTATCTTGAATTTTGAAGATTAGGGTAGATTTTATTATTGTGTACAAGTATGAATGCTTGAGAAATGTGAATACCAAGTGAAGAAAATGAATGACCATTTATGTGTATTTACTAGTGAGCCTTTTGATAATTTAGTTACCTAACCTCATATAACAAGCAGGAAGACACAAGAATATTTTGAATTTTAGACACTAACTATTATTTGGTGTCGGATTTGACTAACCTAAGTTGGAAAGAGGACAAAAAAAATCCTATCTACCTAGATTAGACTTTCCCCAAGAGACCGGGGACATTTGTCCTAAACTAGAGATGATATGAGATTTTTTACAGCTTGAGCATTTAAATATGGAATTTTTCTGTAGTGATAATGAAAACCCAAGGGTCAGCTCACATATGGATAAATGACTTAAAGGAAGTGTCAAATAAGAGTCATGTATTTATGTGCAAGTAGTGTAGTTTTTGATGTGGTGATAATTATCATTGTCATGTACTTTTGATAATAATTATGTCTACACAACACACACTTTTTGTTATATGGTATAATATTTAGTTCTACATGAAAAATTGAATGTGTTATACATTATATGCATCTTCAGTTGAGTTCTTATCTATGTTCCTAAACATTAAATGTGTACGAGATATATACATCATTAGCTAGTTTACTTTGTGTGAGATTAGAGAAATAATATATAGATACATTTTTTTAGTATGCTTGAATATTCAATCATGTTTGAATTATTGAAGTTATTATACGTGATATGCATACTCATATAATTATTTTTACGTGCCTTAAAATTAAATGTTTACATCATATATAAATTATTTTCCTAGTTCATTCAAATGATTGAGCTTGAAAAAAGTATAAGTGTGTATATATATATATATATATATATAATTGTGTTTTATGTAGTATGTTCAAATATTTAGTTATGTATAGAATTGTGTTTTACGTAGTATGTTTAAATATTTAGTTATGTATGAATTCTTGAAGTTGTTATACATGATATGAGTCTTCAAATTATTTATTAATTATGTTCTTAAACATTAATGTATGTCATATATAAAAAAATCTTTGGGTTATTTTTGAAAACATGACATTGAAAAAAAGTGTGTGTGTGTGTGTGTGTGTGTGTGTGTGTGTGTGTGTGTGTGTGTGTGTGTGTGTGTGTGTGTGTGTGTGTGTGTGTGTGTGTGTGTGTGTGTGTGTGTGTGTGTCTTTGGTAGTATGCATGAAAATACAGTTGTGTTTGAATTATTGAAGTTATTGTAAATGACATACATCTTTAGATTTGTTATTTGTTAAGTACATAAACAATAAACGTATACATTATTTTAAATTCATGGATGAATTTTTATTTTTATTTCTTATAATAATTAAACATTTAACTTATTATGCTGGCTTAAGTTCATAAACACCAAAGCATTTACCCAATACGTGACATTATCCATCTCTAGTTCATGTATTTAAGGGACTATTTAGTCCAAAGCATTGAAAATTTCATCTTATAGGCTTGATCACACGTGGTATTAGTGTAATAAATATTTTATTAAACTTATAAACAATTAGGAGGCATGTATTTCATGATTTCATTATGCTACTTTACATTTCTCTATAATTTACAACATTTAGGCATAGTTTAGTTCACTTTTCATGTCATTTTTGAGACATTTTAGATACATAAATTTGGTATTAGACATTTTAAAATGTCACTCTTGACCTATATTTACCATACATGACTTGTGTGTACATATATGACTCTTACATATATTCCTTCTTAGCCTTTCACCTATCGATGGAATCGACATTATCTATTTATTATCAGTCACCAACATATATTCCATAGCCTATTTTTAAGATACTTATTATTGAATAAGACTCTTTTAATTAAAATATATTTTTTTGTATTACTAGGATTCCTTTGGTTACATTCACATGAATTTGACTACTAGATTCATCTGCATGTACCATATCTACCCACATAACTTATAATAATTATTGTATGTAGACACTAAAATATGGTATTATATGCTTGGAAATTTTTGCATTAACCTATCCTAACGTTATATGACTTTAAAATATAAACATGGATCTTAAACACCCTTATCTCCTGTCTACTTTCCCTTGATGGGTCCAACCTTCCTAATTTTATATAATTCACCTACAAGAACTCCCTAGTCTATGACTTACTTATTATCATAATTATACTATTTATTAGTCATCAAATCATATTTAATATGGATTATACATTATAAAGTCATATAATTTTAATATACCTATCCCTACACTTAAAAATGTCCATTTTTAAAATTTGAATTATATTTATGGGATAACCAATACATTTTTTCATGTTGGTGGCATAATAAGTCACCTAAAGAGTCATATATTTATATAAAATATGTATAAGTCTTTTTACCTATCTAAAATCATTAATAAATCACTAAATAAGATACTCTATCACTTTCGCATCGAGAGGCACTACCCCAAACTTTTAAAAAAAAATCAATCACAAGAAACAAGCCCTAGACAAGTCTGAAGAACCTAACCCAAATCAAGTGTCTAAATCTTAATCATAGTTTTAATTCATAAAAAGATAATAGTTACACACATTTACTTAAAGGTAAGAACTATGTGTTGTTTTATTTCCCACATTGGAGTATTAGATACATAGGAAACACTCATCCATTCATTAAGGAGTGATTGAGGTTAGTTGAACCCATAAATCTTCCCCATTTTCATAGGTTAACATAGTGTCAAAAGTGGAGCTAGGTATTTTAAGTGAAATAAATAGGTTTATTTTATTTTTTCATATTAAAATGATGTGATAATGCATAATAATAATAATAATAATAATAATAATAATAATAATAATAATAATAATAATACAATTTACATATAAGGGCAACATCATGTGCCAAAATAATAAGGCATAATTCATTGGGAAAAATTTGGTAGTAGGAAGACACCTATATCCTTACACATACATATATATTCTATCAATTTTTAAGATCTAAATACTTAGTTTCCTAATTTATTTTTATTACTCTATATCACCTCTAGATAGTTTCAGTCTTTCACATACCCAAAATAAGGTATCTTAATACTCTTAGTTCTTTTTATAATTATTAAATTTTTACTATTTAATCATATTCTATTGCATAATTTAAATTTGTGTTTTATTATAATATCATATTCAATATAAACATTACACTTTTTATGTTTATTTAGTTTAAAACTAGTAAAACATATTAGTGAACCCATTTATTATAGTGAGCACACTAAAACCCATATTTTACTTTAGGACCTATCCTTTTTTAGGGTTATAGATTCATAAAATCAAATATTATTTTCATACATGATCTCTAATTTCTCTTCTTTCTTTCATGTCTATAATGGATACACATAGTTTTTATTTTCTCATGCAAGTTATGATTGTAATCATTACATATTGTTTTCCTTCAACATGAATAGTGTTTAACAACTATGTAATCAAATAGATAAAACCATTATGTAATAATTATAAATATAAAATGAATGATGATGAATATTTATCCTTAATTATTTTTATCAACATTGAAATCATTAAATTCACCCTCTTGATGCAATTTATTTGAAGGTTGAGTAAAAAAATTCACATGAAAAAGAAACATATACTTTAGAAGGTATAAAAGATAATCAAATCAATATCTAAATATGAATACACATATAATTAATGAAATATTACATGTAACTAGAGAATAAATAAAAATAAGGATAATGATATTTAATATGAGGTACACCATTATTCATTCAATGATATCCATCAACCTTTTGGAGTTATTGACCCTGGAATAGGTTTTCATAACACTAATACCACTACTATAAACACCTATGTTTACACATGTTATGGCCACTCATAATTCAGTGGAAAAATAATGTTTCCATTATATTTATATACTTATACATATAAAATTAAATTATATGTATCTTATTATTTCTACTCATGTGACATGATTATCCATAACTACTACACAAACCCTCATACATATTGTGATAGATATATAAACTAAGGTATTATAGTTGGATTAGTATTTTTATAGAAGGATTCATTTTATTGATTCTCATGAATTTATTCATAATCCATTATTCTAAAATATTTAAACTTTTTAATTGCCTATATGTTTTGTATATCCTAATATAACATTATATTATGGTATGGGTG
This sequence comes from Torreya grandis, assembly GCA_037957365.1. Classification (NCBI taxonomy): domain Eukaryota; kingdom Viridiplantae; phylum Streptophyta; class Pinopsida; order Cupressales; family Taxaceae; genus Torreya; species Torreya grandis. The sequence continues at coordinate 543,456 of JARHVA010005239.1, forward strand.
ATCTAAAGCAACACGTAAGATCATTTTAGGAAACATGTTTAGATTATGCATTTAATTATAAATTGTTGATGAAGTTATATTTGTGAACCCTTAAATAATATGATTTTAATTAGTTATATGATTTCCCATTGAAATTATTTCATGCATTTAATCCTTTAGATTATTAATTTCTCACTTTTTGAAATAAATATTAGTGAGAAATTATCCTATGATTGAATTTCATAAACTTAGCAAGGATACAAAAGAACCAATTAGTGACTATGTGCTTTATTTCAAGACCATGCTTTCTAATATTAAAAATCCTATGGATGAAAATGAATGATAACATATATTGAATAAAGTATTTCTTTCCAATCTCCATGAGTATATTACATTCAAGACATTAAATTCATTTGATGAATTATGCTATATAATTAGGGATCAAGATGTTAAGCCTCTAATTATGAATAAGTTTAAGTACGTGGTTAATACTTTAACTAATTCAAATATAAATTTATAAATCAAAACAAATTAAAATGTAAAAAATAATAATATTAATTGTCTATGCTTCTATTTGTACCATAGGTTCTCTTAGTGTTGAAGAACACTTCTCATTTTAGGATTTTGAGAATCCATGGCATGAGTTGAAATTTGTGACTATTCAGTGATTGTCTAAGGTGGAATAGAAGCAAAGTATGAAAAATGTCAACAATATTTATTTGATTTAGTGGTTGGAAGCGACCAGGGTCTATACTATTTGAATACTTAATAATTCTATGGATTCAGTAGTTAAAATAAATGATTATTAACAATGACCTCTAAGCTAGAGCGAATCTTGATAAAAATAAGAATAAAGGGTAAAGAAGAAAGAAACATGATTGTAGGTTTTCATCTAAAATATTATGATCAAATTCCATTTACTTTGAGCACATTTGAACCAATTTATGTTATAAAATAGCATAAGCTAAAATTATATCACAAATTAGGCAAAATTCAAAGGAAAATATGAATCATAAGTAAGAACAAAATTGACTTTAAAGGTTTGCTATTATGATCTAGATAACCTAAGTACATCCAAATATGGAAAATAAAATGAAGTATATTTGAAATCTTTATATATAATGTAGCATTTAACACAAATTAACAACTCTATCACAAAGAATCTAACTAAAATAGTAAGAATCATTAAAATTCAAGATAATGCCCTATAATTAAGAGATATCATACACATTTAACAAAAAAAATTAGATAATCTTTTCAAAACTCCTTAGTTGTATTAAATGCTCCTGGTATCAATTGCTCAAAAAAAATCCCCTTACAACTGGTAATCATCTACCTATTTATAGGAAACATAGGTGGTTAACTAGTTAAATTTCAAAAATATTGAGATGTGGATAAGGATAGTTGTCCTTAATGCAAAATTACAATGTAACAAAAAACATGCCAACTTGATAAGAAAGAGTATATGCTAACAAACTAACATATACTTTACAACAATAATATTCCTTTAGGAATTCTATTGGTGAGTCCTTCAAATTAAACCTATCCAAAAAATTCCTTCACCTTGGTGTATTTCTCCTTGATTATCTCAATATCCACTGCAAGCTTCATTAGACAATCCCCTTCTTTATTCACTAACTTATCAAATTCACTATCTATCCAAGATACAAGTTCCTTAACACATTGTACTTCTACAAGTTGCTTCCATACAAAAGTAACGGTATGAAGGTCTTATAGTTATCTTTAGTAAATTGACCTTGGATATCTATGATGACCTAGATGTGGGTATCAACCCTCTACTTGAATTCTTTATCATCAATCAAGCCTAAAGTAGTGGTTTGAGAAGGTTTATTTAATAGATTCCCTAGGAGTTTCTCAATCCAATTTACCAAATCTGTGTCTCTCTTTCTAAAGTCCTTAACATGACTAATCCATGTGATCAAATATTCTTATTTATAAAAAAAACTACCATGAGGATGTCTAGATGTCTGAGTTTGATAATCGTGAAGTTCAAGGCCTACTTCATCTTATGCACCTTGATGAGATCCTCCATATGAGCTTGAGAATTATACCACTGGATGATTAAGGTTTGTGCCATCTCAAATTGATGGTCCAAATCACTCAATCTATATGTAATGCTTTTAAAATTCTTGAATTTATCCATCAATGATTTATTCAAAAAATTTAATATATTTTTAAGAACTTTTAAGAAGACCTAAGCTTCCAAAACTTGCTTTTCTATTTCCAAGTTGAGTATCCTTTGTTTAAATCTTTGAACTCTAGCCAAGGCCATTATTGATTGGGTTAATACCACACTAGCTACATTCTCTTAAAAAATAGTATCATCCCCTATTGTTTGTCCTAGACTAGGAGTTAAGCTTGTAAATGGCTCCACCTTCTGCAAGGTGAACTCCTCAGTACTAATAATGACATTCTTGGTCACTACTCTTTCAAGAGTTGATGTCTCTAGATTAAATTGGACCTAAGGATCAATTTATTTCACTTGTGATTGTTTGGGAATATCTACATTTAAACATCTAGAGGCTCTTAGGGTACCAACCCATTAGTTTTCCTTATTGTGAAGAATTTGGATGCTTCTCTCTACTTGTTTATTCAACATATCCTAAATCCATGGTTTGAAATTATCTTTAACACCTATGTTCATTCAAGTTAGAGCCAATGAGTGAGAAAGATATGGGATTTTATATAACTTCCCATAAACAAACCAATTGGGAGTGGTTGGTCCATAAATTTGATTCTCATCACTAAAGAGGTTTATTTCACTAGTTCTCTTTCTTGGAGCTATAGGAACTAAGGATAATTTTTCCTATCTCTCTCCACTACTTAATGGAACCAACACCTTGCCTACTTCCTCAGATGGGTCTTCTTCATTATTTGAACCATAATAGCCATGATGTTAACTAGGGAACTTTCCACTATTTATATGGTTTCCAAAGCAACTAAGCTGATAACTTTTATTAGGGAAGAAGGCCTTAGCTGAGATGCCTAAATTTGGAGGGTTTTAATAGGTGTTTTCTCAATATTATACTCCTGACTTTTAGCTTTACCTTTTCCTTTCGCATCCTCAATTTGTTCAATTTGAGGTAACTTTGTTGATTCTCCTTGCTAAGGCTTAGAAGAATGTACCTCAATTGGTGGCTCTTGATGTGTAGTCCTAAATGGTCCTGGCAACAAGTGATACTATAAATAATGTAACCACCATATTTCTCCTAAAGGCTTATTATCCCTGATTAACCTACATTCTAAGGTTATGTTATAGTTTTAAACCCTAGATAGGACCTCTTCAAAGTTATTTTCCATTATGTAAATACCATCCCCCACACCTATTTAATGCTTGCAATTAGTCTTTGGGACCTTCCTATCCTAAATATGGTTAGACACTCTATTATTGGGGTCCCACATCGTAAGATCATCTAATTGGAAATGAAAAGAGTTATTGTACACCACCATGATCTCGAAGTGTTTCCAATCCTTGATAATAATTATAAAAATTTCTAGTGGGAAGGGATGAACCCGAGCATTTTTAATCCTCTTACAATGCCAATATATGCCTTGGATGATTTTATAAGCAATTCCTTGCTCTATAAATTTATTGGGAACATATATGGATATTATATATGTCTAGACCATGATTCCTGATATCATTATTACAATATAATTTGGATAGAACCATACATCCCCCATGGTCTCCACTTTTTTTTTGGTTAGATGATGAAGTATAATAATAGGAATAATAATGATTATCTCAAAAATGACTAGGAAGACACCATCATATATGAATTGCATATGATTCCTATATTTTAAAATATTTAGTTTGGAGTAATGATGGGAAATGGTAGTCCTACCATTAGGGGACCAATTTTAGATTCCAAAGAAATTAATAGAGGCTAGGAGTGAGTCTAAGAGGTAAGACATCATACATAAATGTCTAGAAGTCTTTCTCTTGATTGCTATAAATTTTTTGGCCAAGAAGAAACTTATAAATTCTCTAATGGGAGGGTGTTATGGCCCTAACCTATCACATGTATTAAGATAGGAATAGTTGACTTGTGGATTAATTATCCTTATTTGATGTTATTTAATATTTCTCTATGAATTAATTTGGTTAGTAGGTCTACCTATGAAGTAACCATGGCCTAGATAGACTATATAGAGGAGGTAGTGGGTAACTATTTATCATCATATTGCGAATTCTACTCTTATTAAAGCTTGTGGAGATTGCCCCCTCAAAGTGGCTTATCTATTATCATATATTTGGATATATTTCAGTCATATTTGGATATATTTCTACTATTATACTTTATTGTTGAAGTAATTTCATTACAAGTGGTATCAAAGCTACGATTTGGGCTATCTTGTGGGTGAAACCCTGATTTTTTTAAATTTGGCTATATATATATAATGGTTGAAATTTCTCTAAAATGTTTTTATTGAAGGTGATAAATAACTAATTTAAGATTCCATTAAAATTTTAGATCATTTGGATCCGTTGTATAAAATTTATCTCTATTGTAGGGTTTTTCATAAAATTTCTCTATAGTGCACAATTCAAAGAATTTTTCTGAGTTACTTACATTTTTGGAAATATTAAAAAAAATTCTAGGGTTTGTTCTTTGTATGTTTTTTTAGGCTGAAAACAATCTAAAATTTCTTGGTCAAAGTTGGGTCAAAGGTGCCAATCAGGGTCGATATCGTAAAACCCTTTTATGGTAGGTCCACAAACTTAGGGCCAAGGAAAGGGTGATAAAACTCTAGGTAAAACTCCTAACAAGGAAGAGATGGAGTCAGAAGGGGGATGTACTTGACTCTTTGTACGAGGTTTCTCTAACATAGATCATAAAGTGAGCTAGCTTGACTATAGTGTGCAAGGCATTCAGAGTGAGGTGCAAGGCATAAAATCTAATATGAAATCCATACAAGATAGTTTGGTAGATATTATAATGGATTTGACATATAATCAGTCAAATCATCTAGCTAATGCTATTACACAACCCCACTAGGGTGGTTCTCCCAGCCAATATACTTCAAGTCTAACTACAGTGCCACAGAGGAACCTATTACCAAAGGTGGATATGCACAAATTTGATGGAAAAAATCCACTCAATTGGATCAACCAAATGGAGAATTTTTTTGATCTACATCAGATCCTAGGTGGATAGGAGGTTACCATGACATCCTCGCATCTTGAACTTGATTAATTCATTTGGTATCGATGGTTGTGTGCTGAAAAGAAAAAGATGACTCTTAATGTCACTTGGTCAATTTTTATAGAGGAGATATAATTACACTACGGCAATAGTGTGATAGAGAATTACTTTAGCCAACTAGGAAAATTGTGATAGACTAGCTCTATCAAGGATTTTATTCATCATTTTCATAACCTATTCTTATGTGTGGAGATAGTTTTTGAGGAGAACTTGAATGACCTATTTTTGGGTGGACTCAAGGACCACATTCAACATGAGGTATGCATGTTTAATCAACTTAAGATTTCTGATTCTATTATCATAGTACATAGAGCTAAGGAAAAATTCATAGCCAATAAGAAGCAACCATTCACTCATTTCAAAGACCGTAGCATGTCAACACCAAAATTTCCTCCACCTATCAGATTGACCCCATAGTAAATTGAAGAGAAGAATGCAAAAGGATTATGTTTACATTGTGATATCAAGTAGAGAAAAGGACATAGATGTGTTGAGAAGAAGTTATTCTACATTGAGGGATCCAATAAAATTAATAAGAAGATGATGCCTCCAATGATGATGAGGAAGAGATAGAGGATTTACCTAAAAATTCCCAACCTACAATCTCTTTTCATGCACTTGCAAGTATTAGCACTCCACAAACTCTTAAGGTGGTGGATTTCCTCAATAAATAGAAGGTGACAATGTTGATTGATTCAAGGAGCACACATAACTTCATCAACCATAAGTTGGCCACTCAATTGAACTATCTCATCTACCCAGCAGCAAACTTTCAAGTCATGATTTTAAATGGTGGCAAAATTAATTGTTCAAGCAAATGCCATAGTATTAAGCTTGCTATGGGTGAGTTTAATCTCAATTATCCTATGTTTGCTATTCCCATGGGTAACACAGACATTGTGTTAATCATGGGATATACTGAGATGGGGTGGTGAATCAGTATATCATATATCTTATAAATCTTTTTCTTAACCAAATTCCACTTAATCAAACATTTAATATATGCAATAAAACTCAAACAATAAACACCAGACAAGATAGAGAGAGACACCAGATATAACATGGAAACCCAATGTGGGAAAAACCATGGAGATCAATCTCAAGTATATGAATGAGCACCAATCCAAACAATATTTTCAACCACCAAATTGCATGAGCACCAACCCCTTTGCTGAGCAACAACCAAACAACTATTCATGAGCACCAACCCACAGGAGCACTAGCCCATAGGAGCACCAACCCCTTTGTTGAGCACCAACCCAACAAATATTCATGAGTACCAACCACTTTGTTGAGCACCAACCCAGCAACAATTCATGAGAAACAACCCACAAGATCACCAACCCCTTTATTGAGCACCAACCCAACAATAATTCATGAGCACCAACCCACAGGAACACCAACCCCTTTTCTGAGCACCACCCAGCAACAATTCGTGAGCACCAACTCATAGGATCACCAACCCCTTTGTTGAGCACCAACCCAACAAAAATTCATGATCACCAACCCACATGAGCACCAACCCCTTTGTCTATACCACACACCTATCTCTCAATGTTGCTATATCAGTAAATGATAGTTTTATACAACATCTCTTTCCTCTCTCTCACCTTTGCTCTTCTAAGCTAGATATAACAAATGCAAATCATATTCATCTCTCACAATTGATCTTCTAAGCTAGATATTACAATATCAAATCAACCTCTATCTATCATCTTACAAATGGCTTCTCAACCTTTTATTTATAGCTTTCCAAATGACCTTTGGCCTTCCCCCTTTGTTACCTTTCAATCCTCGTGGAAAATGGTGCCAAACTTGTATGACCCTTCATATCCTTGCCTTTAAAAATTCATGTGGTGACCCTTCATGAGAAAAAATGTCCTTCCCTCTTTTGTCTTTACTTTGGTGAATTTTCATATTCCTCAAAGTGTCCCTTCATGAGAAATCGCACCATTCCTCTTTTGTCTTCACTTGGTGACTCTTGGAATTCCCCAAGATGACTCTTCATGGAAAATGCATCCCATCCTTCTTTTGTCTTTACCCCATGGCTCTTTGACTTGTCCATGGGCCCTTCTTTTATCTCATATGCAACCAAAAATATATTTGTTAATATGAAATAAATATTAACTCACATTAGCTAAGATATATCTATTAAAAATAACATTATATGCAATGGGGCCTTTATCACCAATAATTCTAAACCTTTGACATAAATGACAATATTTTCAATAATCTCCCCCTTTGTCATTGACGACAACCTCAATCCTGAAACTGCCACATCTTGTCACCTACACATACTATCATCTAAAAACATAGAATAACTCCCCCTTACTGTAGCAACCTGTACCTATTCCTTATACCTATTTTCTACACCTATGCATGTACTTATTATTCTCCCCGTTTGACATAAATGGCAAAGAGCCTACCTAGAGCTAACAATTAGCTCCCCCTCAACTGATGCTGAACATCAATGGTAGGAAGTAATAGAAATTACTCCCAACTCCTTTCACAAATCTTTGAATGTGTCCTTTGATTGTTCCTTTGAGAAGATATCTTTTTTAGCTATCCTGGCAGTGGTTTTATATCTGAATCTCACTATGCCACCATTGATCTACTTTTGTCTTATCTCCTATCGTATGCCTCAAACATCCGCTATCAACAAACCATGGCTAATCTTTATTTTTTACATGTAAAGCTATTTGCACCAACATAGAATATTTAGGTTGTTTCTTCTACCATGAACATGTCTCAACCTTCTTCCTAATGAATAGAGGTTTGAGACTCTGATCCTTCTTCTTGATGAATGGACCTTTGAAACTCTGATCCTTCTTCATTGAATCTGCATGAGTATTCTTTTCCTTCTTTCTGAAATTGTTAGCTCTTTTTCAACATTCCAATTTCCTGTGATCATAATCATTTGAAACACTTTAGAAATTTAAAACACTGCATATGCAAAAATCATTCTAATAGCCTCAAACCTTAACACCGGTGCAAAATTTTCTTCAAAAATATATTCACTCAAAATATATACAAATTAATTTTCCAACTCACCTTCTTGTCATGCAACATGTCCAAGACCCAATAGCATCCACAATGCTTCAAAATTTTCATAAAAGTGTCTCCTTGAAGCCTAGAAGAGACACCCCACACAAAGGGTCCTAGAAACAAATCTTAGGATATTCCCACATCTCCTCTGTTTCTTCCTTGATCTTCTTGTGTTTTTCTTTTAGAGTCTATTTAAGCATGTCTAACCTTATCATTTATGATGTTTTTTATCTTCTCAACTTTTGAAACTATCTTATCTTGACAAAGCTCATGCTCAAATGTAACAAGAGATAATGCACAATCCTTCCTATCTGATTCTTTATCTACTATAGCAAGTAATTCATTTTGACTCTTAAACTCAACCTAATCAACCTTTTATATTTTAGGTCTCCAAACCTTAATTTGACTCTTCTCATATCTTTTAGGGGCTCTAAAACCTTTGAAATACTTTGAAGATCTCTTTACTTATTTTGGACATAATTTAGCAATATGGCCAACCTTATGACAATAAAATCAAACAACATTTCTCATACCTTCTTTTTGAATGTGACTGAGATCTCCCTTTGACTGATTGATTCTCCTCAGACAGTCTATTGCCCTATGACCAACATGATGACAAACAAAAAAATGGCCATGAAAAGAATTTGAAAACTTGAAAGCATTGGGCTGCCTGATTAGCTTCTTTGATTTTCCTTCAAAAACTGCATCCTTCTTTCCTTAGACTAATATTTCATGATCTTCTCAACCTTGATTATAAGCTACTCATGATTATCCTTCAAAGAACTTAACTCAACTTTCAACTGATTACACTCTTCTTCTTTTGATGTTAAAATTGAATTTACAACCTCTAACTGATTCTTAAGATCTTGAATAAATATATTATTTTCTTTTACTTCTTTAGCCAAATTAGAGTCTAAGATACACACCTATTCCTTAAGAGCCTCAACCAAAGATTTCAACTCTTGATTCTCTTTCTTTAGTTTCTTGGCCATCTTATACTTTTCTTTGATCTATCTTCAAGTTGTTAAACTTTTCTAAAGAAACCTGCTCTAATACCAATTGTTAAGCATGGGATATACTAAGAGGGGGGGTGAATCAATATATAATATATCTTATAAATAATTTTCTTAACCAAATTCCACTTAATCAAACATTCAAGATATGCAATAAAACTCAAACAATAAACATCACACAAGATAGAGAGAGACACCAGATATAATGTGGAAACCCAATGTGTGAAAAACTATAGAGAACAATCTCAAGTATATGAATGAACACCAACCCAAACAATATTCACAGGCACCAACTTGCAAGAGCACAAACCCCTTTGCGAAGCACCAACCCACAAGAGCACCAACCCCTTTCCTAAGCACCAACCCCTTTGTCGAGCACCAACCCCATTACCAAGCAACAACCCAACAACTATTCATGAGCACCAACCCATAGGAGCACCAACCCCTTTGCCGAGCACCAACCCAACAACAATTCATGAGCACCAACCCACAGGAGCACCAACCCCATTACCAAGCACCAACCTAGCAACAATTTGTGAGTACCAACCCATAGGAGCACCAGCCCCTTTGTCGAGCACCAACCCAACAATAATTCATGAACACTAACTCATAGGAGCACCAACCCCTTTGCTAAGAACAAACCTAGCAACAATTCGTGAGCACCAACCTATAGGAGCACCAACCCCTTTATGTATACCACACACCTATCTCTCAATGTTGCTATCTCAACAAATGATAGTTCAATACATCTCTTTACTCTCTCTCTCACCTTTGCTCTTCTAAGCTAGACATAAAAAATACAAATTATATTCATCTCTCACAATTGCTCTTCTAAGCTAGATATTAAAATATCAAATCAACCTCTATCTTTCATATTACAAATGGCTTCTCAAGCCCTTATTTATAGCTTTCCAAATGACCTTTGGCCTTCCCCCTTTGTGACCCTTTAATCCTCATGGAAAATGGTGCCAAAATTGTATGACCCTTCATATTCTTGCCTTTGAAAATTCATGTGGTGAGCCTTCATGAGCAAAAACGTCCTTCCCTCTTTTGTCTTTACTTTGGTGACTTTTCATATTCCTCAAAGTGTCCCTTCATGAGAAATTGTGCCCTTCCTCTTTTGTCTTCACTTGGTGACTCTTGGAATTCCCCAAAATGACTCTTCATGGGAAAATGTGTCCCATCCTTCTTTTGTCTCATATGCAACCAAAAATATATTCATTAATATTAAATAAATATTAACTCACATTAGCCAAGATATATCTATTACAAATAACATTAAATGCAATGGGGCCTTTATCGCCAATAATGTTAGACCTTTGACATCAATGACAATATTTCTAACACATTGTTTTATGAGTCCAATGGCTCACAACCTTGGGAACCATTGAGATGAATTTCTAGAAACTATTCATGCACTTTCATTCTGAAGGTAGGAAAATTTAACTACGTGGATTACAAGAAAAATATCCATAATTGGTTAGTTCACATCAGATGACCAAGATACTAAAAAAGGGGGCAAATGGAATTATTGCATGTTTATGTTCCATAGAAGTTCAACCCACACAAGCATCTATAAATCCTGATCTATAAATGATTCTTGATGACCACCCATCTATTTTTGGGGCCATGTCAAAAGGACTACCACTAACAAGATAACATGATCATGCCATTCAACTACCTCCAAGGAGTCAACCACCAAATATTATACCATATAGATATCCATAAGCACAAAAGAGTGAAATTGAAAAAATGGTCCATGAGATGCTAGAGGTAGGGATCATCAGGCATAACCAAAGTGCATATTCGTCACCAGTGGTCATGATGTGAAATAAGGATGAAACATGTAAGATATGCTTAGATTATAGGGAACTCAACAAGTACACCATCAAAGATAATTTTCTTATTGTCGTAGTTGGTGATTTACTTGATGAGTTGCATGGTGATATTTATTTCACAAAATTAGACCTTCGCTCAGGGTAGCATCAAGTTAGAATCAAGGATGAAGATGTTCACAAAACTACTTTTAGAATGTATGAGGGCCATTATGAGTTTTTGGTAATGACCTTTGATCTTACAAATGCACCATCTACTTTTTAGAGCTTGATGAACACTATTTTTAGGCCCTTTTTAAGAAATTTTGTGTTGGTTTTCTTTGATGACATATTGATTTATAGGCAGACATGGGAAGCACATCTGCAACATATGAAATAGGTGGTGATAGTTTTGGAGAAGCATCAGCTTTATGTGAAGCCATCCAAATGTGATTTTAGAGTACAAGAGGTAGAGTACCTAGGTCACATTGTTTCCCAAGAAGGTGTCAAATTTGATCCCTAGAAGATCAAAGTTATGATGGAATGGCCCATGCCAAAAACTCTAAAAAGCCTCAAAGGGTTCCTAGGACAAATAGGTTACTACCAAAAATTTATGAAAGGTTATGGCAACACAGTAGCTCCACTCACTACATTGTTAAACAAGGATGCCTTCCATCGAAATGATGCTACCACCAAAGCATTTGAAAAACTAAAAGTAGATATGTGCACCACTCCAGTTTTGGCTACTCTAGACTTCTTAAAGACATTCACTATTGAATGTGATGCTTCTAGATCTAGATTATGAGTGGCACTAATGTAGGAAGGAAGACCCATTGCATTTGAGAGTCATCAATTCAAAGGTAAGAATCTACAAAAAACCATTTATGATAAATAAATGATGGCTATTCTTCATGTGGTTAAATAATGGAGGCCCTATCTATTGGGTTGACACTTTAAGGTGAAAACCAATCAAGATAGTCTCAAATACGTTTTGAAGAAAAGATTAGCATCTGAGGAACATCAAAAGTGGGTAACCAAAAGTTTGGGTTATGATTTTGAAATCATCTATAAGAAGGGTAAAGATAATGTAGTAGTAGATGCACTATCCAGATGAGATACATCCATAAAAGCATTACTTTGTACAATATCCATATTGAAGGTAGATTGGGTGGATGAAGCCAGATTAGAATGGGAGCAAGACAAGGATACACAAGTTCTGATTCAAAATCTCCAGCAAGGTACTTTAGCCTTTGGCAAATTTTAATGGAAAGGTAATGTCTCATGGTATAAGGGTATATTATAGTTGTGTAAAAATTTAGAGCTTAAACATAAGATTCTTGGTGAGTTGCATGCATCTCCAATTGGGGGACACTCAGGGTTCTTGAAAACATATAAGACAATTAGGAAAGAATTATTTTGGGAAGGACTCAAGGGAGATGAACAAAAGTTTATGGCAAAATTCTTGATATGCCAATAGAATAAAGGTGAGATAGTTAAGACCCCAAGTCTATTACAACCATTATAAATTCCTAGTCAAAGTTGGGAGGAGGTTTCCATGGATTTCATCACAGGGTTTCCTTGTTCTAAAGGTAAGAATGTTATCTTGGTCATTGTGGATAGGCTTAAAAAATATGCCCATTTTTGTGTTCTCTCACACCCATTTTCAGCAAGTACAGTAGCATCTATTTTTTTTCAACATAGTTCTAAAATTACATAGAACCCCAAAAATAATTGTAAGCGATTGTGATCCTATTTTCACTAGTAATTTTTGGATTGAACTATTTTCCCATTTGGGTACTTAGCTAGCTCATATCTCATCTTACCACACCCAATTTGATGGACAAATCTAAGTGGTTAACAAATGTTTAGAGGGGTATCTTCATTGTTTTGTATCAGATAAATAAGAACATTCGATTAAATTAATACCACTTGTAAAATGGTGGTATAACACGTCTTTCCATACGTCTTCTAAAATGTCTCCATTTTTAGCACTATATGGTTACCATCCACCTTCCATCACTTCATCATTAAAGTTGCAAACCAAGGTTTGAAATTTAGAAGAGCACATTCAACATCAACAAGAGGTTTTGGCTAGTTTGAGAGAGAATTTGTCTTTGACACAAAACAGGATGAAGCAACAAGAAGATCAACATCATAGTGAGATAAATTTTGAGGTGGGTGATTGGTTATTTATACGTTTGCAACCTTATAAGCAGATGTCCTTGAAGTAATAGAAAAAGGACAACAAAATTTCTCCTAAGTAATATGACCCTTATCAGGTTCTACAAAAAAATTGGAAGTGTGGCTTATAAGCTCGAGTTACCTCATTCATCTCACATACACCCAGTATTTCATGTTTCATGTTTGAAAAAGGTCATTGGATAGATAGTTTCATCCTAGAAAAAACTCCTAGAACTAGATAAAGAAGGATAAGTCATTTTGGAACCAGAGAAGATCCTCTAAACACGTACTAAGAGGTTGAGAACTAGAGAGATTAGGGAATATCTAATCAAGGGGAAGAACTTGAGCAGTGAAGATGTAACTTGGGAAGGTGAAGACTTTTTGAAACAACATCCAGAGTTGTTCAACATTGAGGACAATGTTAGTTTAAAGGGGAAGGGCATGTTATGGCCCTAACCTATACATGTATTAAGATAAAAATAGCTAACTTGTGGTTTACTTATCCTTCTTTGATGCTATTTCATATTTCTCTATTCATTCATTTGGTTAGTAGGTTGGCCTATGGAGTAACCATGGCCTAGATAGACTATATATAGGAGGTAGTGGGTAACTATTTATCATCATACTATGAATTCTACTCTTATTGAAGCTTGTGGAGGTTTCCCCCTTGAAGTGGCTTATCTATTATCATATATTTGGATATATTTCAGTCATATTTGGATCTACTTCTACTATTTTACTTTATTGTTGAAGTAATTTCATTATAGAGGGGTTAGGTTCTGCTCCAACATGTAATGGACATAAGACACCTAGACCTTACATAAGTTTTAGAAGAAGCATCAAAGTCTCTATTTAATAAGGTTATAGCTACCCTAACACCTTTTTTGAATTGGATAATATGAATCTCACCATTAGGCGTCCTAAAAACATGGGAACCTTAGAATAACCAAGGTGAAAGAACTGAATCCACGTTTTGGGAATTTATCCATTCTCTCAAGGAAGATCAACATGAGGTAAAGAGAACTTAAAATAAGTCTCAAAGGCCATGGGAGATATGCATGCAACTTTACTGACATTTCCTTCATGAATAATCCATTCTCCATTTACTCTATAGTCAACAAAAATAGGAATAAGAAGGTTGATGCAATGCATTACCTCTAGTTTAGTAGCTACATGATGAAGGCCTACTATTTGAATTGATAATAAATTCTTGTATCTTTGGTATACTAAAGTATTCCACTTATCTTCTTGATATATTGGTTATAACTCTTTGATAAAGAAGAATAATTTAGACCAATTTTTTATTCCCTATATATTCAATGATGTTGAGTCTAAATCTATGTCTCTAAAGACCCTTCCTTCACCATCTAAAGTTAGATAAATCTCTACTTTAATCTTCATCTGTTGCCTACCCACTACCATTGATAACAGTGTATTATAACTACAAATCTATCAAAGTTCTCACTAAGGCACCTGCTCTAAATTTAGTTTACAATTATCTCAAGTGTCACCTAATCAATTTGAACTAATTTTAGCCTTTTTTATGGAGGTTTTAAGTTATTTGTACTTTAGTGACCAAAACATCCAAATTTAATCTCATACATGCCTTAGATATGATGGAACCTTTTTAATCATCTCTCTTATGTTTTTTAATCATGAAATATTTTTCATTTCAATCATCCATACTTACATGGAGTTTATGTGGTAGGGTTCCATACCTTTCATGGAATTTTTCATAAATGCCATTTGAAGAGTGACCATTGGTTTTGAAAAGTCCATTTTATGTTACTTTGAAAAGCTAAATCCAAGTTCTTACATTTCATTGGTTCTTGATCTTTAAGCTTATTTATTATGCCATTTGTCAAGCTTTTGAGGCCTTTGAAAAGTCTTTAATTGGCTTGCATTATTGGATCAAATCACATGAGCAAGCAACCACCATCATATCCTTTATGAGATCTTGAGGCTTTCATGTTGATGTGAAATATTGGATCAAACCCAATCAGAAAATGATCATTGTTAGATCTTGGAAGAAGCTTAACCTTTCAATTAGTAAAAGACTTAGGCAAATATTTTATATCTCAATCTTGTCTTCATAAGAAAAATAGGAATTTCTTAAAAAGGATTTAGAAATACCCCCTTTGATTAGGCTTAAAAAAAGGTACAAGTTAAATTTGATAGGTTGGGTCCTATCAAACACTTCCTTATAGACATCAAATGATGGGGGCAAACCTATCAAATTTTAGACAGTGAAATATTTTTGTTTAAATTTAAATTTGATGGGTTTGGTCTCATCAAATATGTCCTCACAGATGTCAAATGATGGGGGAAAACTTATCAATTTTAAAAAATAATGAAACTTATTGATCTAATTACTAAATACCACATTTAAAACCATCAAGAGATATCAAAGCTTTAAGGATTATCTAAGTTAAATTTTATCGGTTCAGTCCTGTTAAGTACATCCTCATAGACATCAAATGATGGGGGCAAACCTATAAAATTTAATATAATGAAATATTTCTATTTTAATTTTAATTTTATGGGTTCATTCCTATCAAATACATCCTAATAAATTTTAAACGATAGGAGTGAACTTGTTAATTATAAAATACTAAAACTTATTGATCTAATAATTTAATGTGACATGGAAAACCATCAAGAGATCTCAAATCTTTGGGGATTGTCTAAGTTAATTTTTTTAGGTTTAGTCCTATTAAATATGTCCTCAAAGATTTCAAATGATGGGGGTGATGCTATCAAATTTAAGACAATGAGATCTTTCTTTTGCACCATTAGATTTAAAACCACTAATCAAGTGATCACCATTGGATCTTTACGAGGGCTTGAATCATTAATTATATGCCTTTCTAAAACACTTCAAGCTTGATGCACCATTAAATCAAATACAATGAGAAAGTGTAAAGTGTTAGATCTATATAATCATGTGAACTTTAAGATAAAACATGATTATGTATAAAATTTCCCACTAGACTTTCTTGTGAACATTTAAATTTATATTGCTAGGGTTTATTGTTTGGGACCCCTAACTTCTTTTATATAACCTACAATTAATAACCTTTAAGATAATTCTTAGAAACATCAAAACATGATCAACAAATATTTCACACTTATTCTAGGATATATAAGTTAGGGAAATAATCACATGGGTCCCGTTTCCAAAAAAAATGATGGGGGTGTGTTGGTCTCAACAAATCGTGACACACAGGGGCAACATAGCAATGTGTTGGAACATAGAGATCTAGTGTAAACTTATACATGAATTTTATATCCCTTTTTAGACATATACTCTCTCCTAAATCAACTTTCAATTAAAATAAGTTCCTTATGTATAAAATTTAAACTTAGATATTAAAACATAAACATGTAGTGTGTGTTTTTATTCCACTTATTGTTTGTCATGAATTTCAAGAAACAATGTTTAGGTTCATATCCTTTTGGTCCATTACACTTAACTTTGAGCACTTTATATTTTATTTAATCATAATAACTATTAATTTAGGGGAGGCTTTGGCATGGCTCTGTGATCAACCAGGTGTCTATAGCCCCAATAGAGATACTTTTGGTTCCACTACAGGTCTTGCTCCACTACTATACAGGCATCCATAGTCCTGTTGGAGATTACCCAAATCACATTTGCTTATATTTTGCTAAATTGTGTAATTAGATATATTTTTTATTTTCTAGGTCCTTATGGAAAGGTTGGAAACCAATACAACCTAGTTTTAAGGATTTCGTTAAATGTTTTGGCATTATGATACTATCTCCTTTAATTGAAACTTTAGTCCATAACAAGGATATGTTTTAAGTGTAATCATGAATATGAGTTAATAAACTAAATTCACATTATATACATATGATTATTCTTACAACCATGTTTTGATGTAGAATGAGGTTTAAATCTTTGTAGGACAATAAATTCCTATACCAATTTATACCAATAGCCCTGGCTGATTTATACTACTTCATTGGCAGCCATGGTCACCTTTGTAAGATTTATATCCACACTTTTGATCAATTCCTAACCAAAAAAGAATAATAACATGAGACTTTACCACAACCAAGGAACACCAACAAGCAAGAAGAGGAGAAAAGAAATTAGAAAAACAAATATACACAAACCCAAAAAGGAATAAAAAACAAAGAAAGAAAGAAAGAGAACTAACTAGCCTACCTACTCTAATTTTAGCAATCTTACACATTTATTCCATGAAGACCTATGGTGGGGCAGCAAAAAAGTAATGTTTGAGATATTTTCCATTAATAGGTAATGTGAACTCTACTCCTTAGAGATATTTCAACATAAATGTATTTTTGCTCTATATTTATACAATTTGGTAAGGACCAATCCATAAAGGAATGAATTTACCATGTTTACTTTTGGGTTCTAATGACTTGTCCCAAAGAAGAACTAGAGCTCCCTATCTAAATACCTTCACTTTGGATCTCTTATCAAACCATATTTTCATGATTGATTGGTGTCTACTGAAGTCTATAAATACTTTTTCTCTAGCATCTTCCATTTCAATAATGTATAACAACCAAGAATTAACAAGTTCTTGATTGTCTTCCATGTATTCATGCATTAATGTGAACATATGCAACTTCAAAGTGATGGGAAAGATGGTCTCATGACCATATACCATTAAAAATGGTGAAGCTTTTAGAAATTTTTTGACCCTTATTCGATCTACCCATAATGCAAACTTAAGAAATTTATGCCATGTTCTAGGTTTATCTTCAATAGATTTCTTGATATCTTTCATCATATTTTTATTTATGGATTCAAAAACACCATTTCCTTAAGGATATTGATTAGAATAAAACTTGAGTGTAATGCCTTAGTCATAAGCCCATTTTATCATTTCAAAAGAAATAAATGAAGATCCATTTTCATAAATGAAATAAACTAGGTTTCCAAATCTAGTACAAATTTTTTCTTCTAGGAAATTGATCACTTTCTCTATTCTAGATTTCTTAGTTTAGTCCACCTAGTAAAACAATCCATAAAAATTAGGACAAACTTATGACCTTCAAAATAATTAGGGTTTATTAATCTTAAAAATTCTAATCCCATTGTGTAAAAGGTTTATCTACCATCACAGGTTGTAAAGGCATGGTTGCCTCTAGTTCCTTTGTGTTAAAGATCTTACATGAATGACATTCCCTCACATGCTTTTAAGTATATTTTAAGAGTGTGGGCCAATAATACCTAGCCTTGAGAATCATATAATCTATGGTTCTTCCTGAAGGATGTCCACTCCCTAATTTTTCATGAAAGGTAGTCATAATCTAAGTTGATTATTCCTTGGACACACACATCAAATAAATTCCCTCAAAGTTATTCCTATACAAGACTATATTATTGATGAGGTAATGATATAATTTGATCCTTAATGCTCTCTTTTTTCCTCTTATAAATCCCAGGGGACAAACACCATTGACAAGTAAATGGATAATAGAGTCATACCACTCATTAGGTTGAAATTTTTGTTGATCTAGTTGCGTGATATGAACTTTTAGGTCAATATTAGGGATCATATGAATTAGACCCTAGAATTTCAATAATTTGGCAATTGTCATCTCTATATCATATTCTTGTAGACTTTCCATCCATTTTCCTCTTCTTTCTCGAAGCTCATTCTAACTCAACATAAGTTTTGTAGCTAGATCAAGTAATATAACATGTACCTTACTTCTAAGGAGGTAATGTTTAAACCTTTTTATTGATTATAATAATGCATAAGATTAATTATCAATCATAGAATAATTAACTTATTTATTTTTTAAGTTGGTTCTCATGAAAGCTATAGGATGATCATTCGCATCAAACTTTTGACTTAACATTGTAGCCATACTATACTAAAAAAACTAATATAGATAGAAATCCTTTCAAAAATTAGGACTTATGAGGACTAGAGCTTTAGTAATTGCCTTTTTAATATTAGCCAAGGCCTTCATGGATTCTTGATTTTGAGAAATTATAGCATCTTTCTTAAGAATTTCATTCAAAGGTTTAATAATCTCAGTGAAGCTTGAACTAAACTTCCTCACAAAATTAATCTTTCCAAATAATGACTTAAGTTCTTTTTGATTGTTGGGCAAACCTATTTTAGAAATGGCCTCTATTCTATCAGAATACATAGAGATTCTATCTTTGGTAATGACATGTCCCAACAATATTCCCTTAGTGACATAGAATATGCTTTTCTTGGGGATAAGAGATACACCATACCTCCTGCATCTATCAAATACTCATCTCAAATGTATGAAGTGATCTCTATTTTTAGAATATAATTTAAGATCATCTAAATATATGATGATACACTTTCCAACTAAAACTTGGAAAGCTAGATCCATGGCCCTTTGAAAAGTTTCCCCTGCATTAATTAATCCAAAATGTAGTCCTTTGTAAGCATATGTTCCCCATTTAGTAGTAAAAGTTATTTTCATCCTATCCTCTGGAGCAACAAGCACCTAGTTATACCCAAAAAATACATCCAAAAAGGACATCATGGAAGATCTTGAAATATTTTGGATAACTTGATCTAGAGAATTTAAAGGATAATTATCTTTTTTAGATTCTCTATTCAAGTTTCTAAAATATATGCACAATCTTATTTCTCCAATATTTTTTCTAACTAAAATATATGCACTACAAGGAGGTAGCAAAAATAGGTTTTAAATGGATCTGAAACCACTGGAAAGACTTTCGGTCACAACCCAAAAAAATAGAGTTTAGGCATCATCTAAGACAAAGGATGACAACAAAAAAAACAAAGAACAGGACCAGATTCTAAACCAACAAGAGAAACCAGATTATTCATCCAGTTCCAATAATCATTTTCCTGGTTTCTTTTTCTTTCAAAACAGTATCCTGGGTAGTGATATCCACCAGCATAGCACCTTTTTGTGTTGCCTTCTTTCTAGAACTTTGTCTTGTTCTTTTGCTGGGTCCCTCCAAGGCTTTAGTCTCCTCACTAGCTCTTTTACCAATATTGACAGCAGCAGCACAAATATTGGACGTTGCTTCCTCTAATTTCATTCTATTGTCCTTAATTAGTTCCCAGAGGTTATTCTCGTAAACTTTGAGCTAGGCTGGAATCTCTCCTATCTGATTATCCATCTTGTTGATTTTGTTCCTTTCCTCTTTCAGGGTTTCTTCCATTGTTTCCACTTTCATTTTGAGGTTCATAATCTCCATGCATATCCAAGAATCAAATTGAGAAGAAGCCTCTGCTTTGCACTTAACCCAGTTCATTGGTGTATGTGTTTCATCATTCTATTTTTTCCCCCTCCATTCCTCAACATTTTTATTAAGACTGTTCCTGTCTTCTTCAGTGATATCTTCTCGACCCTTATGTTCCCACTCTTTAATTCCATTTTGAATTTCCATTTCCATATCTTGATTATCATCCTGCCCTATAGTTTCCTTTTCATTCTTTGATGCTGGGTCCTCAACAGGTTCATCCTGGACAAAATCAAGCTCTGCCACTTTCTGGTTTTCCTCAGTGTTTTCAGTGTTGTTTGCAGAATCCTCCTCTGTATTGACATCATCTGTTTCATGCTTCTTAGGACATTCTTCATCCTCATTAGAGTTTATAGCCCGACTTTCAGTTTCTTCTTCTTCCTCCAAGTTTTCCTCACTAAGTTTATCCATTCTCTCCCGCTCCATATCTTCTTCAACAGTCTGCTTTTTAGTACTAGGAAGCTTGATTTTGCCTTTCTCAGTAACACATTCACTCTTTCTATTCCATGTCTCCTTGTTTTTCCCCTGATTAGGGTGCTTTACCATTGCATTATTCTTGCAGTAGCCTTCGATTAACAGAATAAGGCCTTCATGATAGATAGGGCATGTTTCCTTTTTCCTATGAGCATATAAACTTTGGACCAAGGAATAATGTAGATAAAAGGGAAAAGACAAACTAACCTTGTGCCTAAAATGGTTAAGGAAGACAAAGTGGAATTTGTGCACATGCTTACTTCTCCCATCCAAGATGAAGTACTCCCTTATGCAGCTTAAGACATCCCTCCATATCCTTTTAATCTGATCCAGTTCAAAGAAATCCCCATTCTTGACTAGTTTCTGCTCTTCCACTTCCATTTTGGGGAACCTACAAAAAGCCTCATTCGAAATGCTTGTCTGTTTGGAGAATTTGAGTCCATCCGTGGGCAGCCCAGTAACCTCAGCTATAAAATCCTCTGTTAAGTTCACTGAAACACCATGCAGGGTAACCCTTTCATCCTTCCAATTTTTGAAAAATGCCATAGTGATATGTGGTTTCAATCCATGAAGTCTTTCTAGGTAGCTCGCAATTTTTCCTTTTTGCAAAATTCTCCATACTTCTAGTTTCTCTTTCCATTCTTCACAGCTCTTGGGTTCCTGTCTCTGATGTTCTCCCTTCCTTTCACTTGCCATGCTCATTTTCTTAGAAACCTAATTGCTTAGGTCATTGCAATAATCCCATCTATTGCCGAGTTGATAGGAAAATTGGCTTTGATTATGCTTACTCAGGATCCTCTTCTCTCTCTTGAGGGCCTTACTCTTTAATGATTGTTGTCCTTTCCCCGCATTGCCACTCCTCCTACTAATATTATTTCTTATACACTTCGATCTTTCCTTCCCTTGCATGGGTTGCATCATGAAGAATGAGCGCCCTCAAATCCACATTCTTTTCTAATGTTTCATGCCACCTCACTGTTTGACTAGCCCGGACTGCACAATTAGCTAGCCAATCTGCAACACCATTGGCTTCACGATAGGTGTGGGTTATGATCACTTCTTCAAATTTTTTAATTAATGTTTTCATCTCCATTACCTTATTCTCTATAGTCCAAGACACATTATTTATATTGTTAAGAATATTTATAACATTCAAGGAGTCCCCTTCAAGCCACAATTTGGGATATCCCGAGTCCACAGCTGTTTTAAGAGTCTAAAGGGCAGTGGTAGCTTCGGCAATGTGACAATTTGATTTCCCAATAGGGCTAGCTATAGCATCAATTACCTTTCCCATATGGTTTCTCAAAACTCCACCACAACCTGCATTCCCCGGGTTCCCTTTGGAATTAACTCACATTGTTCACATATCCTAGTAGGCATAATTTTGGTTGAAGCTCCCAAATATAAAAGACAATTATGAACATTTTTTCCAAATATCCTAACTATAAGTAAAAAATGTGGGTAATTTACTTTAATCATTTGTGTAATTACATTTTCACTATCATTCTTAGGTGGTTTCCAACTTTTCTTTGATAAAGATTCCAAGATTATTTCTCTTTATTCTATGATTTGAGTTATCTCATGCAACATGATATTAGCTTTAATCTTTTTCATATCTTCCACAATGTTATAGCCAGCTTTGCTTGGAGGATCAATAGTTAATGTTAACTTAGAGGAACTTCCTCTAGGAGGATCAAGATTACTCTTTGATATAGTGTCTAGAGGGGTCCCATAATTGTTAGGAGGGGTATAGTTAGTCAATGGTTATTTTTGTTACCTATTTCTCAGAGGATATGTCTTATAAAATTGCTAGATTGCTTGAATTTCCTTAGGAATATGCTTAAGCTCATAATCCTCTTGTAAAGGGAAATTAAATGTTTCTACCATATGCACTCAGATGGTTTAGATTCATAAGAATTTGTAGGAACTTATTTATTTATAACCACATCAAATGTGTCAAGTTCTTCTTGAAAATCTTCAAAGGATTTAAAAAACTCAATACAATCAATCTCACCATGTTTGGAAGTACTAGGTACCCTACAATAATCTGGTAAGGCAATATCAATGAGTTTTATATCCATATTATTTTTTTCTAAGGAAAGACTCATTAGCTTTATTATTGTAGAAACTATCATTCTAAAACCTATTCCTGGGTCTATTTAATTTTTTGAAAGTGAAGTTTCTTCTAGAATTGTCATTAGCATTACCAACTTGTTTTTTCAATTGCAAAAAATTAGTGCTAAGCTTCTGCACCATTTTTAATATAGATTCATTCTCAGTTTTTAGAACCTTAGCATATTGAATTTGGTTACTATTAATGCCATTGAAAGGCACCAAATCCTTTTGATCATTGTCATGAAATCCATTGGTAACTTGATGACTCAAGAATCCTAGATTTTGATTAGAAGCAGCATGACTAATAGGCTATACATTCAAAGTAGGAAAATAGTTTAATGCTAGAATGTTTTGGTTCTTACTTTGGAACAAATTTAATATAGGCATTTGAGGATTAACATTTGAAATAGAATAATCCATTTATCCTTGGGTTTACATTTGCTCACTAATAACTACTACTTCAGAATAGGCTTGAGCTAGTATGATGATAAGTGGAATAACTCTCTTTAAAAACACATAAATCATGTGGTCAAAAACATCTTTATAAAACTCCAAAGCTAAAGCCTCATTAGTTTTATACAAATCCATGGTCTGGATAAACATATTTTAGAACTTGTCATTAAATAACCTAATAGGTTCACTTGTATCCCTCTTAATATTTGTGAATTGATGATAATTGACATGAGGGCTTATGATCTTTCATAATTAATCAATGAAAATAGTGTCAAAATTATTCCATGAAATGATATAATTGTCAGATAAATTTAAGAACCATTTATACGTATCATCTTTAAACATAAATGGGAATAACCTACATGCTAAATCTTCATGAATAACATTCAATAATCTTAATACAACTTTAAGAAATTTAACATGTTTTCTAGTAGTTGTAATACCATTTGGACTAAATATTGGCAAATATTTTTCTAGATTACATGGTAAATCATGAACCACACCTAGTATATTAATAGGGGAACTTCCAATCCACACCATATTTAGATGAAGATCAGTCATAAGAATCCCTTATAAAGGTGATGATGGTAGATATTTAGAATACTTATGCGTACCTCTATCCTTTCTAGTCCTTCTATGAGTTTTTAGTTCAAGCAAGGGTTTTCTAGTCTCTAAATGTGATCCGGTCCTAATCCTCGATAATTCTAGCTTGAATACTAAGGATCCTATTTTAAAACATGATGTAGCACATTAATTTCTAATTAATGAAAAATAATATACACACTAAACTTAATTTGAAAAAAAATTGTTAATAAGAGGACAAAGGGCATCAATCTTTAACTAAATAAGTTCAAAGATATAGTGAATTATGCAAAGATGATGAATCTTTATGACTTATGACTCAAATAAACTTTTTATTATCAGAGAATTTTCAATTTTGAGTAAAATAAGCCATCCTAACTATAAATATTAATAATGTTTTAACAACAAAATCTATATTTTCAGAAAAGGTTACCAATCTTCACATAATTTATGTTAAAATAAATATAATTACGTAAAATGTAGTTAATTCCAACCAAATACACTGCTAGACATTTTAAGCATATTTAAAGAGGCCCTCCTTCTAGTGTAAATATAGCTTCTCTTGTTGATGCTTCTAATTTTACCACAAGTTCTCTTAGTGTTGAAGAACACTTCTAATTTTAGGATTTTGAGAATCCATGGCATGAGTTGTAGTCTTTGACTATTCGGTGATTGTTTGTGGTGGAATAGAAGCAAAGATTGAAAACAATCCACAATATTTATTTGATTTAGTGGTTGGGAGCCACTGGGTTATATATTATTTGAATACATAATAATTTAGAGGATTCAATAGTTAAACTAAATGATTATTAATAACGACCTCTAAGCTTGATTGAATCTTGTTAAAAATAAGAAAAAAGGAAGCGTAAAGAAGAAAGAAACATGATTGCAGGGTTTCATCTCAAATATTATGACAAAATTACAATTACTTTGAGCAAATTTGAACCAATTTATGCTATAAAATAGCATAATCTCAAATTATATCACAAATCAGGCAAAATTCAAAGGAAAAATATGAATCATAAGTAAGAACCAGATTTACTCTAAAGGTTTTCTATTATGATCTAGCTAACCTAGGTACATCCAAATATAGAGAAAATAAAATGAAGTATATTTGAGATATTTATAGTCAATTTAACATTTATCACAAATTAACAACCCTATGACAAAGAATGTAACACAAATAATAAGAATCATTCAAATTCAAGATAACTCACTATAATTAAGAGATAACATAGACATGTAACAAAAACAATGAGATAATCTTTTTGAAATTCCTTAGTTGTATTAAATTCTCTTGGTATCAATTGATAAGAAAATATCCCCTTACAAATGGTAACCATATACCTATTTAGAAGAAACATAGGTGGTTAACTAGTTAACTTTCAAAAATATCTAGATGTGGATAAGGAAAACTATTTTTGATACAAAATTATAATGTGATAAAAAACATGCCAACTTGAAAAGAAAGAGTATATGCTAACAGACTAGCAGATAGTTTATATCAAGAATATTCCTTTAGGAATTTTGTTGGTGGGTCCTTCTAATTAAACCTATCTAAAAAATTCCTTCACCTTGGTGTATTGCTCTTTGATTAGCTCAAAATCCACTGTAGGCTTCATTAGACAATCCCCTTCTTTATCCACTAACTTATCAAATTCACTATCTGTCCAAGATACCAGTTCCTTGACACATTATACTTTTGTAATTTGTTTCTTTACAAAATTAACTATATGAAGGTTCTTCTAGTTGTCTTTAGCTAAATGACCTTGTTTATCTATGATGCCCTAGATTTGGGTATCAACCCTCTGTTTGAATTCTTTACCATCAATCAAGCCTAAAGTAGTGGTTTTACAAGGGTTGTTTAATAGATTCGCTAGAAGTTTCTCAATCTAATTTACCAAATCTATGTCTCTCTTTCTAAAGTCCTTAACATCACTTCTCCATGTGATCAAATCTTCTTGTTTATCTACCAAAACTACCTTGAGGATGTCTAGATGTTTGAGTTTTATAATCTTAAATTTTAAGGCCTACTTTGTCTTATGCACCTTGATGAGATCCTCCATCTAATATTAAGAATTCTACCACTAGATGATTAAGGTTTGTGTCATCTCAACTTGATGGTCCAATGTACTCAATCTAGACCTAATGCTTTTCAAATTCTTAAATGCATCCATCAAGGATTTATTTATCATTTGAAATATATTTTCAATCATTGTCAAGAAGACCTGAGCTTCCAAATCATGCTTTTCAATTTCCATGTTGAGGATCCTTCATTTCAATCCTTGAACTCCATCCAAGGCCATTGTTTATTGGGCTAGTACCACACTAGATACATCCTATTATAAAATAGGATGGTCCCCTAGTACCTATCTTGGAATAGGAGTTAAGCCTATAAATGGCTCCACCTTTTGCAAGATGTACTCCTTATTACCAATAATGACTATCGTGGTCACTAATCTTTCAAAAGTTGATGTCTCTAGATTAAATTAGACCTAAGGATCAATTTATTTCACTGATGGTTGTTCAAGAATATATACATTTGAACTTCTAGAGGATCTTGGGGTACTAACCCATTGGATTTCCTTGTTTTGAATAATTTGGATGCTTCTCTCTACTTGTTTGTTCAACATATCCTAAATCCATGGTTTGACATTATCCTAAACACCTATGTCCACTCAAGTTAGAACTAGTAAAGGAGAAAGAGATGGGATTTTATGTAACTTCCCATAAACAAACCAATCAAGAATGGCTGGTCTATAAATATGATTCTCATCATGAAAGATGTTTGTTTCACTAATGGGGTGAGCAAAAGTTAACCTAGGCCTCTTTCTTGGAGCCAGAGTAACTAAGTCTAATTTTTCATGTCTCTTTCCACTGCTCAATGGAACCAATTCTTTTTATGCTTCCTCAAATGCGTATTGTTCCTTATCTGAACCATAAGTAGATTTGATGTTTACTAGGGCCCTCTCCACTATTTATCCAATTTCCAAAGTAATTAATTTGATAACTTCTATTGGGGAAGACGGCCTTAGTGGGGATGCCTAAATTTTGAGGCTTTCAATAGGTCTTTTCTCAATCTTGGACTCCTCACTTTTATCTTTTCCTTTTCATCTTTTATCCTCATGTTTCTCAATCTAAGGTGACTTTTTCAATTCTCCCTATTGAGGTTTAGAAGATTATCCCTCAATAGCTAGTTCCTGATGTGTAGTCCTAGATGGTCATAGAAATAAGTGATATTGTAAAGGATGTAACTACCATATTTCTCCTGAAGGCTTATTTTCCCTGACCAACCTACATTCTAAGGTTATGTTGTAGTTTTTAACCCTAGATAGAAATTTTTCAAAGTTATTTTCCCTTGTATAAATTCCATCCCCTATACCTAGTTGATGCTTGTACTCAGTCTTTGGGACCTTCCTATCCTGAATATGGTTAACCACTTTATTATTGGGGTCCCACATCTTGAGATCATCTAATTAGAAATCAATAGATTTCTTGTGCACCAGCATGATCTCCAACTATTACCAATACTTGATTATAATTCTACCAGTGTCCAGTGGGAAGGGATGAACTAAGCCTTTTTATTCTTATTTCAATGCCAATCTATGTCTAAGATGATTTGATAAGTAATTTATTGCTCTGTAAGTTTACTAAGAACATATATGGGTAGTCTGTATGGTTGGAACATGATTCCTTATATCATTATTATAATTTAATATGGATATAACCACACACCCCACATGGTCTCCACTTTTTTTTTGATGAGAGGATGAAGCCTAGGAATAAGAATACTAGTGATTATATAAAAAATGACTAGGAAGACACCATCACATATGAATTGGATATGATTCTTGTATTTGAAATATGTAGTTTGGAGTAATGATGGGAAATGGTAGTCTTACCATCAAGGGACCAATTTTATATGCTATGAAAATTAATAAAGTCCAAGTGTGAGTCTAAGAGTTAAGACATCATAAAGAAAAGTCTACGGGTCTTTCTCTTCATGGTTGTAAACTATTTGGCCAAAATGAAACTTGTCAAGTTTCCAATGGGAGGGGTTATGTTCCACTCTAACATGCAATAGACATAAGACACCTAGACCTTACTCACATAAGTTATATAATAATCACCAAAGGCTCTATTTAATAAGATCATATCTACCCTAATACCTTCTCTAAATTGGGTAATAGGAATCTCACGATTAGGGGTCCTAAAAACATGAGAAACTTGGATTAACCAAGGTGAAAGAACTAAATCTAGGTTATGGGAATTTTTCCATTCTCTCAAGGAAGGAAGATAAACATTAGGTAAAGGGAGATTATAATAAGTCTCAAAGGCCATGGGAGATATGCATGCAACTTTACTGACATTTACTTCCTGAATAATCCATTCTCCATCTACTTTATAGTCAAAAAAATAGGAACAAGAAGGTTGATGAAATGCATTACCTCTAGTTTAGTAGCTATGTGATGAAGGCCTACCATTTGAATTGATACTAAATATTTATATCTTTAATACACTAAAGAATTCATCTTTTCTTCCTGAGAAATTAGTTTCAACTCTTTGACAAAGAAGAATAGTTCAAACCAATTCCTTATTTTGTGTATATTCAGTGCTATTGAGTCTAACTCTATGTCTCTAAAGACCCTTCCTTCACCATCTGAAGTTAGATAAAGCTCTAGTTTAATCTTCTTCTATTTCCTACCTACTACCATTGATAATAGTTTATTGTAACTATAAATCTATCAAAATTATCACTAAGTCACCTACTCTAAATTCAGTTCATAATTATCTCAAGTGTCACCTAATCAATTTGAATTGATTTTAGCCTTTTTATGGATGGTTTAGGGTTTTTCTACTTTAATGACCAAAACATCAAAATTTAATCTAATACATGCCTTATATATGATGAAGCCTTTCTTATCATCTCTCTTGTGTTTTTCAATTATGAAATAGCTTTCATTTCAATCCGCCATACTTATGTTGATCTTACATGGTATGGTTCCATGCCTTTCATGGCAATTTTCATAAATTACATTTGAAGAGTGACTATTGGTTTTTAAAAGTCCTTTTTATTTTTCTTTTAAAAGCTAAATCTAGGTCCTTGCATTTCATTAGTTCTTGATCTTTGATCTTTTTGATTATGTCATCTATCAAGTTTTTGAGGACATTGAAAAGTATTTTATTGGCTCACACCATTGGATCAAATTCCATGATCAAATGACCACGATTAGATCCTTTAGGAGATCTTGAGGATTCTATGTTGATGTGCACTATTAGATCAAATCTAGTGAGAAAGTGATCATCATTGGATCCTATAAGAAGCTTACCCTTTTAATCAATAAAAGACTTAGGCAAAGATTTTATATCTCAATCTTGTCTTTCTAAGAAAACCAATAATTTCTTAAAAAGGCTTTAGAAATACCCCCTTTGATTAGGCTTTAAAAATGTCTAAGTTAAATTTGGTAGGTTTGGTCCTATCAAATACATCCTCATAGACATCAAATGACAGGGATGAACCTATCAAATTTAAGACAATGAAATCTTTCAATTTTAGTTTAAATTTGATGGGTTCAGTCCCATCAAATACGTCCTCATAAACGTCAAATGATGGGGGTGAACCTATCAATTTGAAACAATGAAACTAATTAATCTAATAATTGAATGCCACATGTAAAACCATTGAGATATCTAAAAGCTTTAGGGATTGTCTATGCTAAATTTGAATGGTTTGGTCTTATCAAATACATCCTCACAGACATCAAATGATGGGAGTGAACCTAGCAAATTTAAAACAACGAAATATTTATATTTTAATTTAAATTTGATGGGTTTGGTCTTGTCAAATACATCTTTATAGATGTAAAATGATAGGGACAAACCTATCATTTTTAAAACAATGAAACTTATTGATCTAATAACTGAATGCCACAAGTAAAATGATTAGGAGATCTCAAAGATTTGAGGATTGTCTAATTTAAATTTTATGGGTTTGGTCCTATTAAATACATCCCCATGTACTTCCAATGATGGGGGTGAACTTGTCAAATTTAAAATAATAAAATCTTTCTTTTGCACCATAAGATTTAAAATCTCTGATCAAGTGATCTCCATTGGATCTTTACTATGGCCTAAATAATTAACTATATACCATTATAAAATAATTCAAACTTTATGTGTTGTTACATCAAATCTAGTGAATAAGAATTATATCTACAAAAGTGCATGAAGCTTAATCTAAAACTTGATTATGAATAAAATTACCATCTAGACATTCCCACGATGTTTAAATTCAAAGTGGTAGGGTTTATTTTTTGGGAACCCTAACTTATTTCATAGAACCTATAATTAATAACCTTCAATATGATTTTTAGAAACATCAAAACATGATCAAACAATATTTCACACTTATTCTAGGATATAGAAGTTCAAGAAACAATCACATGGGTCCCCTTTCCAATAAAAAAGGGTGGGGGGTGTTGTTCTCAACACTAACAATGAATAAAAATAAATATTTAATACAATATCTCAATGTACTAATTTACTTCTCTCCACTCCATGAAGTATAAAATTCTCATGATTAACTCAACCTAAACATATACTATTATAAAATTTATTTCAGTGTGCACTTATATCTCTCCCTCCTTCACAAGTGGTTATTATGAATAGGCCTCTATCTAATGGATATGAAAATAATAAATATTTTGATTAACATCAATGTGTTTCACATAAACCTTTATACTTACACATACATATATATTCTATCAATTTGGAAGATCTAAATACTTAGTTCCCTAGTCTATTATTATTATTCTATATCGCCTCTAGATTGTCTCAATATTTCACATACCCAAAACAAGGTATCTTAATACTCTAAGTTAATTTTATAATAATTAAATTTTAACTATTTAATCATATTCTATTACATCATTTAAATTTGTTTTTTATTATGATATCTTATTAAATATAGATTATCCTACTTTTACACTTTTTAATGTTCATTAGTATAAAATAGGTAAAACATATTAATGAACCCATTTATTATAGTGAGCACACTAAAATCCATATTTTCTTTTAGGGGTTCATCTTTTTTAGGGTTCCAGATTCATAAATCTAAATATTATTTTCATGCAAGATCTCTAATTTCCCCTCTTTATTTCATGTGAATAATGGCTATAAATTGTTTTTATTTTCTCATGCAAGTTATCATTTTAATCATTACATATTTTTTCCTTCAACATGAATAGTATTTAACAACTTTGTAATCAAATGGGGTAAACCGTTGTGTAATAATTCTAAATCTAAAAAGAATGATGATGAATATTTGTTTGTAATTATTTTTATCAACATTACAAGAAATATATTGCATCCTCTTGATAGAATTTATATGAAGGTTGAGTTAAAAAAAATCACATGAAAAAGAAACATATATTTTGGAAGGTATAAAATATAATAAAATCAATATCTCAATGTGGACACACATTTAATTGATGAAATATAACATATAACTAGAAATGAAATAAAAAAATAAAAAGAAGTCTAATTTTATTTCATATGAGGTAAACCATGATCCATTCAATGATATCTATTAACCTTATGGAGTTATTGACACTAGAATAGGTTTTTTTAACACTACTACAAATACTATCCTCCATATGTGTACACCTATGTTTACACATGTTATGCCCACTCATAATTAAATGGAAAAATAAGGTTTCCTTTATATTTATATACTTATCCCCATAAAATTAAATTATATGTAACCTATGATTTCAACTCATATGATATCTTTATCCATAACTACTACACAATCCCTCATACGTATTGTTTTAGATTAAGGTAAAAATAGGTTTTGAAGGGACCCCAAAACCCTATAACAGAACCTTAAAAGATATAGCAATACCATGCATCAGGATAAGTAATCCTTAAACCTACTAAGAAGTAGCAACAAAATCAGGTTATACAAGGACAACCTCAAAATATAGTTTGTAATCAGCCCCCTAATATCCCAAAAAATGATCTAATATCTATTTTTAGGGGTAAAATCTAGAATAGTTGCCTGTCTGCCATCAGCAATATTCTGCATACTTTCTAGCTCTCTAGTTTTCCTCGTGGGTCTTCTTCCAAGCTTTTTAGGTGAACCAACATCCGGTTTCACCTTAAAATTCTATTCATCTCTTTTTCTAGATTTATCCAGAGTAGAAGCAACATGTTTCGCCTTTGTTTGCAGGTCTTTTTTGCTACTTCTTGTTTTTACCCCCTTAGTATTGGTCTTTTTTTTAGCGCTTTTTCTTTGGTTTAGAATTTGCTTTAAGTTTTCTCCATTATCATACATAGGAAGCTCATTCAAATGGGAATCATTATCAACTAGAATCTCCTTGGACTGAGAAAAAAGAAAGTCTCCTTCCTCTAATTTTTTTCCAGCTTCAACCAAGAATTCACCTTCCTCTAGCATAGTTTTGTCATCAACATCTCTCCATCGATCTTCTATCCTTTGGTAGGAAATAATTTGTTTTGATAGATCTATCAAATCATCTATTCTTTGTACAGGTATTATGATTTCTTATTGCAGCCCATGTCCTTTCACAGAATTTTCTTTCTCAAAAGGAAGCTCTTTATCCACCTCAGTATGTGTAACATTAGGATCTTCAAAAGAGGGCTCTTTTCTTGCCTCAGCTTGTAGAGCTTTATCATCTTCATTATTCTGTTGTTCTTGTCGATGATCTTCTTTGGGTTTCCAAGCTTTCTTGGTCTTTCTCCCATCTAGAACACTACTAGAATAATATTTACTTTTGTAAGGGCAATTTCTAACCAAATGCCCCTATTCCTTACAAGCATAGCAAGAGTTGGGCAAGTCTTCAAAATAGATCCTTTGAGTTTTTTTGCCAAACTTTGATATTAGATCCACTTTTTCTGGAAGATGATTCAGGTCTTTGTTATAGATCTATAAACTAAGGTGTTAATATTGGAGTAGGATTATTTTAGAGAGAATTATTATTTTGATTGTCATGAATTTATTCATAATCCATTAGTCCAAAAAATATTACCTTTTTAATTACCTGCATGTTTTTTAGATCCTAATATTACATTATATGATGGTATGGGTGATCTAAAGAAACAACTAAGATTATTTCAAGAAACATGTTTAGATTATGAATTTAATTATAAGTTGTTGATGAAGTTATTTTTGTTAATCCTTAAATAATATGCTTGGAATTAGTTGTATGATGTCCCATTCTAATTATTTCATGCATTTAATCCTTTTTCCTATAAATTTCTATCACTTTTTAAAATCAATATTAGTGATAAATTATCTTATGCTAGAATTTCATAACTTAAGTAAGGATACCATGAGCCAATTAGAGACTATGTGATTCATTACAAGACCAAGATTTATAAGATGAAAAATCCTGTGGATGAAAATTATAACCATCTATATTCAATAAAATATTTCTTTCCCCTCTCCATGAGTATATTATGGTCAAGAGATTAAATTCATTTGATGAATTATGTCATATAGTTAAAGATCAAGAAGTTAAGCCTATAAATATGAATGAGATTAAGTATGTGGTTAATATTCCAAATAATTCAAATGTAAATTTATAAATAAAAATAATTTACAAGGTAAAAAATAATGATACTAACAATGAGGAAAAATAAATAGTTAATACAATATCATAATGTATTAATTGGCTTGTCTCCACTCAACGAAGGAGGTAATTCTCATGATTAACTCAACCGCATCATATGATATTATAAAGTTTATTTGAGTGTACCCTTATATCTCTCCCTCTTTCACAAGTGGTTATTATGAATATGCCTCTATCTAATGGATCTGAAAATAATAAATATTATGATTAATATCAATGTGTTATACATACACCTTTATCCTTACACATACATATATATTCTATCAATTTGGAAGATCTAAATACTTAGTTTCCTAGTCTATTTTTATTACTCTATACCACCTCTAGATAATCTCAATCTTTCACATTCCCAAAACAAGGTAAGTATCTTAATACGATTAGTTCTTTTTATCATTATTAAATTGTAACTATTTAATCATATTTTATTGCATCATTTAAATTTTTGTATTATTATAATATATTATTCAATATATATTATCCTATATTTACAATTTTTAGGGTTTGTTAGTATAAAATAGGTAAAACATATTAGTGAACCCATTTATTATAGTGAACACACTAAAATCCATATTTTCCTTTAGGGGTTCATCTTTTTACGGTTCTAGATTCATAAATTTAAACATTATTTTCATACATGATCTCTAATTTCCCCTCTTTCTTTCATGTATATAATGGATCTAAATAGTTTTTATTTTCTCACAAAAGATATCATTACATATTTTTTCCTTCAACATGAATAGTATTTAACAATTGTGTAATTAAATGGGGCAAACCATTGTGTAATAGTTCTAAATATAAAAAAATCATGATGAATATTTCTCATTAAATATTTTTATCAACATTACAAGAAATATAATGCATCCTCTTCATAGATTTTATATTAATGTTGAGTCAAAAAATTCACATGAAAAAGAAACATATACTATAGAGGGTATAAAAGATAATCAAATCAATATATCAATGTGAACACACATTTAATTGATGATATATGACATATAACTAGAGATGAAATAAAAAATACAAATAAGGATAATGTTATTTAATGTGAGGTACACCATGATCCTTTCAATGATATCCATCAACCTTTTAGAGTTATTGACCCTAGAATAGGTTTTCATAACACTACTACTGCAATTATAATCCTTATGTGTACACATGTTATACCCACTCATAATTTAGTGGAAAATAATGTTTCCATTATATTTATATACTTATCCCCATAAAAGTTAAATTATATGTATCCTATGATTTCTACTCATATGACATCATTATCCATAACTACTACACAATCCCTCATACATACTAGTATAGATATATAAACTAAGGTGTTACAGTTGGAGTGAGATTATTATAGAGAGAATCATTCAATTAATTCTCATTAATTTATTAATAATCCATTAGTACAAAATATTTAATATTTTTAATTACTTATTTGTTTTTTATTTCCTAATATTACATTATATGATGGTATGGGTGATCTAAAACAACATCTAAGATCATTTAAGGAAACACATTTAGACTATGCATTTAATTATAATTTGTTAATGAAGTTATTTTTGAGAATCCTTAAATAATATGATTTTAATTAGTTATATTATGTCCCAGTCCAATTATTTAATTAATTTAATCCTTTGGTTGACTAATTTCTATCAATTTCTTAAATCAATATTAGGGAGAAAGTATCTTATGCTTGAATTTCAAAACCTATGCAAGGATCCGATGAATCAATTAGTTACTATGTGATTTAGTACAAAACCATTATTTCTATGATGAAATATCATATGGATGAAAATGAGTAACAATATATATTCAATAAATTATTTATTTCCCCTCTCCATGAGTATATTATGTTCAAGATATTAAATTGATTTGATGAACTATGCCATACAGTTAGGGATCAAAAAGTTAAGCCTAAAAACATGAATAAGCTTAAGTATCTAGTAAATATTCAAAGTAATTCAAATATAAATTTATAAATAAAATTAAATTACAAGGTAAAAAATATTGATACTAACAATGACGAAAAATAAATAGTTAATACAATATCACAACCTACTAATTGACTTGTCTCCACTCTACAAAGGATGAAATTATCATTATTAACTCAAACTCATCATATGCTATTATAAAATTTACTTGAGTGTGCCCGTATATCTCTTCTTCCTTCACAAGTGGTTGATATGAATAGGCCCATATCTAATGGATATGCAAATAATACATATTGTAATTAACATCAATGTGTTGTACATACACCTTTATCCTTACACATACATATATATTATATCAATTTAGAATATCTAAATAATAGTTTCCTAAAATATTTTTGTTACTCTATAACACCTCTAGATAGTCTTTGTATTTCACATACACAAAATAAGGTAAGTATCTTGATACTCTTAGTTCTTTTATAATTATTAAATTATAACTATTTAATCATATTCTATTGCATCATTTAATTTTTTTTTTATTATAATATCTTATTCAATATAAAGTATCCTAATTTTTACACTTTTTATGGTTTATTAGTATAAATAGGTAAAACATATTAGTGAACCTATTTATTAATGTGAGCACAACAAAGCCCATATTTTCCTTTAGGGGTTCATCTTTTTTAGGGTTCTAGATTCATAATTTTAAATATTATTTTCATATATGATCT
Organism: Torreya grandis; assembly: GCA_037957365.1. NCBI lineage: Eukaryota > Viridiplantae > Streptophyta > Pinopsida > Cupressales > Taxaceae > Torreya > Torreya grandis. The sequence goes on from JARHVA010005239.1 coordinate 579,916, forward strand.
CTAATTTCCCCTCTTTATTTCATGTCTATAATGGATATACCTATTTTTTATTTTATTATGAAATTTATGATCATAATCATTACATATTATTTTCCTTCAACATAAATAGTATTTAACAACTATGTAATCAAATGGGGCAAACCATTGTGTAATAATTCTAAATCTAAAAGGAATGATGATGAATATTTGTCCTTAATTATTTTTATCAACATTACAATATGTTTATTTCATCCTTTTTATAGAATATATATGAATCTTGAGTCAAAAAATTCACATGAAAAAGAAACATATATTGTAGAAGGTATAAAATATAATCAAATCAATATCTCAATGTGAACACGTATTTAATTGATGAAATTTTACATGTAACTAAAGATGAAATATAAAATACAAATAATGATAATCTATTGGTTATGAGGTACACCATGATCCCTTCAATTATATACATATCCATCAACCTTTTGGAGTTATTGATCGTAGAATAGGTTTTCATAACACTACTGCCACTACTATCATCGATATGTGTACACCTATGTGTACACATGTTATGCCCACTCATAATGCATTGGAAAAGTAAGGCTTCCATTATATTTATGTACTCATCCTTATAAAATTAAATTATATGTATCCTATTATTTTTACTCATATGACATTATTATACATAACTATTATACAATCCCTCATACACACTGTTATAAATCTATAAACTAAGATGTTATAGTTAGAGTAGGATTATTATAGAGAGAATCATTCGATTGAATCTCATGAATTTTTTCATAATCCATTAGTCCAAATTATTTAAGCTTATTAGTTACCTATATGTTTTGAAGTTTCTAGTATTAAACTATATGATTGTATGGGTGATGTAAAGCAACATCTAAGATCATTTCCAGAAACACATTTAGATTATGCATTTAATTATAATTTGTTGGTGAATTTATTTTTGAGAATCCTTAAATACTATGGTTTGAATTAGTTCTATGATGTCTCAATCCAATTATATCATGTATTTAATCCTTTATCTAATTAATTTCTATTTTTTTTTTGAAATAAATATTAGTGAGAAATTATCTTATGCTAGAATTTCAAAACCTAAGCAAGGAATACAAGACCATGATTTATAATATGTAAAATACTATGGATGAAAATGAGTAACAATATATATTCAAAAAAAGATATCTGTCCCCTCTCCATGATTATATTATGTTTAAGAGATTAAATAATTTTGATGAATTATGTCATACAATTAGGGATTGAGAAGTTAAGCCTATAACCATGAATAAACTTTAGTATGTGGTTAATATTTTAACTAATTGAAATATAAATTTATAAATCAAAAAATATTAAAAGGTAAAAATAATGATACTAATAATGAGGAAAAATAAATAGTTAATGCAATATCACAACCTACTAAATGACATGTATCCACTCCATGAAGGAGGCAATTCTCATGATTAACTCAACCTCAATACATGATATTATAAAATTTACATGAATGTGCTTTTATATCTCTTTATCCTTCACAATTTTTTGATATGAATGGGCCTCTACCTAATGTATATGCAAATAATACATATTGTGATTAACATCAATGTGTTGTACATACAACTTTCTCCTTACCCATACATATATATTCTATCAATTTGGAATATATAAATACCTAGTTTCATAATCTATTTTAATTACTCTATATCACCTCCAGATAGTTTCAATCATTCACATACCTAAAACAAGGTAAGTATCTTAATACTCTTAGCTCTTTTTATAATTATTAAATTCTAACTATTTAATCATATTCTATTGCATCTTTTAAATTTATGTTTTATTATAATATATTATTCAATATAAACTATCCTAATTTTTAAAATTTTAAGTATTAGTTATTATAAAATAGGTATAAACATATTAGGTAACCCACTTATGATAGTGATCACACTAAATCCCAAGTTTTTCTTTCAGAGTTAATCTTTTTTAGGGTTCTAGATTCATAAATTTATATATTATTTTCATACATGATCTCTAATTTCCCATCTTTATTTCATGTATATAATAGATATAAATATTTTTTTTTCCTCATGCAATTTATGATTTTAATCATTACATATTGTTTTCCTTTAACATGAATAGTATTTAACAATTATGTAATCAAATGGGGAAACCATTGTGTAATAATTATAAATCTAAAATGAAGGATGGTGAATATTTGTCCTTAATCATTTTTATCAACACTAAAATAAATATAATTCATCCTCTTTATGGAATCTATATGAAGGTTGAGTCAAAAAATTCACATGAAAAAGAAATATATACTGTGGAAGGTATAAAACATAATCAAATCAATATCTCAATGTGAACACACATTTAATTAATGAAATATTGCATGTAACTAGAGATGAAATAAAAAATAAAAATAAGTCTAATGCTATCACAAATGAGGTACACCATGATATATTTAATTATATCCATCAACCTTTTGGAGTTATTGACCATAGAATAGGTTTTCATAACACTACTACCACTACTATCATCCATGTGTACACCTATGTTTACACATGTTATTCCCACTCATAATATAGTGGAAAAATAATTTTTCCATTATATTTATATACTTATCCATATAAATTTAAATTATATGTATGCTATGATTTCTACTCATGTGACATCGTTATCCATAAGTACTAGACAATCCCTCTTACACACTGTTATAAATCTATAAACTAAGGTGTTACAGTTGTAGTAATATTATTATAGAGAGATTCATTTGATTGATTCTAATTAGTTTATTCATAATCCATTAGTAAAAAATATTTAAGCTTATTCATTACCTATATGTTTTGTAGCTCCTAATATTACATTATGTGATGGTATGGGTGATCTAAAATAACATCTAAGATCATTTCAGGAAACATGTTTAGATTATGCATTTAATTATAAGTTGTTGATGAAGTTTATTTTTTTAATCATTAAATACTATGCTTTGAATTATTTCTATGATATCCCATTACAATTATTTAATTTATTTAATCCTTTAGCTGATTAATTTCTATCACTTTTTTAAATCAATATTATTGAGAAATTGTCTTATGCTAGAATTTGAAAACCTAAGCAAGGATCCAATGAACCAATTAGTGACTATGTGATTCAAAAAATACCATGTGTTATAAGATTAAAAATCCTATGGATTAAAATGAGTAAGAATATATATTCAAGAAAATATTCCATTCTCTTCTCCATGAGTATATCGCATTCAAGAGATTAAATTTATTTGATGAACTATGTCATATAGTTAGGGATGGAGATGTTAATCTTATAACTATGAGTAAGATTAAGTATGTGGTTAATATTTCAAATAATTTAAATATAAAATTATAAATAAAATCAAACTATAAGGTAAAAAATAATGATACCAATAATGAGGAAAAATAAATAGTTAATACAATATCACAACCCACTAATTGACTTGTCTCCACTCCACAAAGGAGGCAATTCTTATGATTAAATCAACCTCATCATATGTTATTATAAAATTTACTTGATTTTACCCTTATATCTCTCCCTCCTTCACAAGTGGTTGATATGAATGAGCCTCTTGTAATGGATATGCAAATAATGCATATTGTGATTAACATAAATGTGTTTTACATTTTATGAATAGATGATTCAAGCTTAGTAATAATATAAAAGATATTATTAATGATTAAATAATGGAGATTAATGATAGTATTACACCTATTAATTAATAAAAAATAAAACATAATTTGAATATAAACTTAATAGTATTTTCTTATCCATTTCCCAACCATTTGGAAATATAATATAAGGCTACTCCCAAGGTGCATATGACTTACAATTAAAAATATCCTCCACTATCATATGAGCATAAATTAGATGGTTATATTTGTATAATTATAAGAATATATATAAGATGACCTATAATTACATTTGATGATAGTGAAATTATGGAAGATGATTCCAATTACAACTCATTATTTGTGTACACATACATTAATTTAAATTCTATACATAGAATCATGATATATAATGGTTAAATTAAAATGTTTGTACTATGACACTCCTTACTATTATTAGATATACATGTGATTATTTGATGCATAAAACCTATATACACTTCATTTTTACCACTTTAGACACTTTCAACACTTTTGAAAACTTGATTTCATTGTCCTTAATCATTAAAATTTATCCATATTATCGTTTTTCATCCCTAAGTCATCATTAATCATCTACATTCACTCTTAATTATTCATAGTTTATCTTCAAATCATCCTTAATCATAATTATTCACTCTTAATAATCGTTAAACATACCTATTCATCTATAATTCATCCCTATTCATCACTATTCATCTATTAATATATAACGCCACTAAACCCTAATATGTATATCATTAAATCCCTAATAATATCATCCATTTTAAACCTTAATCTCATTATGTTTACACCCTAATCATGTCAATAATACCTCTCTATCTAATCCACTCTAACACTATCACAACCTCATTAATTAAACATACTATCATATTCTTATCGTAACCTTACCTAATGCCATCAAAATGAAATCCTATATTAATAAACTAATTAATCACATTAGTTAGTTAATTAGTTTTAATTAAAAAATACATGCACATCAAAAATAATAAAACAAATAACATCATATTATATAACATCACCTAATATATCATGCCATTTTACTTTTACATATGATTGTTTAGAATTTTTTTTTAACTATTTATAATTTATGTCTAACTATTTGGCATTTACATTTGACTACTAATCCTCTATTTCCTATCTATGAGAATATATTTTTCATCTTTGACATCTGCATAGATATCATGGCATTTTAATTTTTAGTAACATTTACACTCTATTAAATAGTGTATTCATTCTATATTAAAGAATATATGTTTATTAATTGTATTATTTTCATGTTGTACACTTTTCAAAGACTCCAACAAAAAAAACTATTAATGAAATTATTTATTGGTTAAAAAATATACAATCTAAACATCACACATCTAATAGGTTAATCTTAATTAATAATTATTTATTCATATCATTCCTTCATCTTGTTTATGTCTTTTTTTATATATTATGACCACTATGACCATCCCTTAGGCCACAAGGTTACATTGAGATTTAAAAATGGTCTAGGTCGTTCATGGTACACAAGGATGTATTGTGTATGCTCTTTCCCTACACTATAGGGTGATCTTATAAACCATAAACAATATTCACCTTAATTTATATTTATTTTTATGGTTTATAAATTAGTATTTCATCACCTAGAATTAAGATAAATCCCATGTTATAATGGTCTATATAAATAAATAAGGACCTATCATTATTGGATACGTAGTAACCTATTTTATTGGCACTATAAAGTGAAGTGGTTTCAACCACCAATACTTAGGCCATAGATAAAAACATTATATAAGGTAATGTCACAAGTACAAATAGGTATATAAATGACTCCCCTAGTTATCCTATGTAGACTAACATAGGATAAGTTCTATTATTGATGGATAGTGGTGCCATGAACACAACATTCCCCAAGATTACCCACCACATACCTTTTGGGGTATTATCAATAGTCCATTATTCAGCTGTAATCCACATTACTAGTGTAAGATGTCTTGTTTGCATTTGTTTTTACTTTCTCTCCTTCATGCAAAACCAATATTTTACCCAATTTAGTATTTTTAAACCTAAATCCATTCAAACCAAACTAGATCTATACCAAACCAAACAATATTTTTTCAAATAAAAATAATCAAACTCAATCAAAATAATACCACCTAGAATGAGATACTAATTAATAAAAAAATCCAAATATAGATATGGAAAATCCTTTCAATCCATTCCACTTTTATTGAAAACACACTCACAATGATGACACTAGTAGTCTTGTAAATCAAATCAAATACAATGATTTTTTTAAGACCAATCAAGGTAAAACTTGAATTGAACAATATCTTTATGAAAAAAAAGATTATTTTGTCCAACTTGTAGATGTAGGTGCAAAAATTATTATAGACTACAATCCTAACAACTTGTCCCACATATTAAGTAATAAGAATCAAAACACCCTTGATAAATATCATGCTACCTCTAGCCACCATGTATATGAAAATAAATTCAATGTTAAATCCATTCATTAGAATCTAAACTCTAATGTCATTCATGTCACCACTAATAAAGGAAAATTAGCTCTAGTAGACCAAATCCACCAATGTAAAAAACATGTCATTATTGATCAAATACAAGTTACTAAAAATTTGGAAAATAATACCTCCCTAATTAGCCCTACATCATCCAACCATTCATTACTTAGTCTATAATAAAAAATAAAAAATAAAATTTACAACAATAATGACTTTAAGCCACCCAAATTTAATCAAATCCCATCGACATAACTTTTGGGTACACTATTTATTAGTATTGGAAAGTTATGAAGGATGACATTGAAGGACTATAGGGTATAAAAACCAATACATATAAGTTTGAATAACTATGTCCTTATGAATTTAACTTTGACATGTTAAAAGTCTTCTTTTCTTCCTACTTCAAGCCAACCAAATTTGAGAAGTACAAGGTAAAGGGTGACCCATATGAACTCATCAAGTTTTTTCTGATGTCATGTCAAGAGGTCATTTAAAAAGGTGTCTATCTACTAGTATTTTTCCCTAGGAGCTTATGAATACAAGCCTTATAATGATTTCTAAATTTTCAAAAAGGATCCATAACCATATTCACAAACTTATCTAAAATTTTCATGTTATATTTATCATTAAAATTTGAGCATGAAATTACCATGATGGATCTCTACAACACATAATAAAGAAACATGAAGAGTTTATTATCATCTATAAATATATGGAAGGGCTTGCAAATTAGATACCCATATTTGATTTTGAGAAACAACTAGTCAAATATGTATGAAAATGGCATTCCATAACTAGGTTCATTTTTCTATAATGTTTGATGATATCATAATATAAAAATCATAAATTTCTCATTGATTATAAAAATGTTGTTGGTGATGGATTTACATATGGAATACATCCAAGATATTCATAAAGAATCTAACATTATATTTCCTTAGATCTAACCTAAGTAAGAGTTTAAACAAAGATAATACAATCCTATAAGAGAATAATTAGAGTAAATCTTTCATAAGTTGGTGACCATGAACATTATTATATAACCCCAAACTAATCCCTTAAATGAGAATCAACCAAACCCTATAAGTTATAAGGAAAATTATTATTGTGTGTTTCATAATATCAAAGGCCATTGTACTAATCACTGCATGAAATTCAATAATTATGTACAATATTTACTTAACCACAAAGATATAAAATTGGACAACAATAAACCTATACCAAAGATCCACAGTCTATGGATATATAAGGATCCATTTCTAAAGCATGACCAAAATCATCCTCCAATAGATCAAGGTCATAACTCATAAATCAACCAATTCAACTATGAGAAATCTAATCATGATTATGATTTAGTTGTTAGTCATATTATAGATCAAATATTATGACTATAAAGTTACCACTAGATGAACTAAAATCACTATCTAAAGGGATTATCTACCTACACATAAATGATGGTATAGCCTCATTAAACAACTTGATAAGACACCCACTTGGATATGTTTTTTGGATCTTAAACTATCTAATGTGCACAAGGACATCTTGAGAAAATTCCTTTAGTATTCAAGAGTACTCGACAACATTGACCTATCACAATTCCAAGATATCATTGGAAATTTATCCTTGAATCATCATCAACTTGTATTTAACCAACACAAAATTCATTATTTAGTTCCATCACAAAATCTACCCTTGTACATTGAATCCTACATCACTAAGTACAAGTTCATGTGGGTACTTATAGATAATGATTCAAGTATATATATCTACACATTAAATCTAGTTAAACACCTTGGTTATTTTTAAATAACATTATATTTAACATCATTATTATTATATTAAACACTAATGATGATTAATAATTGACTAGAACCATCCACTTGCCTAGGCCTTTCACACACTAAACACTAATCCATGCCATCAATATATAAATCCCATATAATTTTCTCCTCATCCAACCATGGATTCATACCATATAGTGTATCCCATCCACTTTCCATTAGTGTATTAAATTTCCACATTAATGTATGGAAATAACTATTGCCACAGATCCATAACCTCTCAAATATTAAAATATGTTAGAGGGGAGATATCATAAAATCAACAATTGTTTTATCACTAAATATGTCTCAAAAAATGATAAATTAATGAAACTAAAAGAGTCAAAGCCTTTGTGCTACATCTATCTTTATGAACTCCCATCTAAGTCAAAAAATTCACCTCCTCTATCCCACTTTGGTATCCTTGAAAAATGTTGTGGGTAATATGAATTTCAAAATTCATTCCATTTGGATAACCTCCCAACTTCTCTTAAAATCCATGGTAGGCCCACCTTGAACAAGAAAACATAATAGGTAGTTTATTAGTTTGTCACAAAATATTTAAAAAAAAAAGGAATTATTTCAAAGGAAAATATCAAAGGATTTAATGGCTTATAATTGTACAATGATGACTTCATAACCTATTTTCAAATTAAGGAGTTTCCAATGAAAACCACATGTTCAAAGTCACGGACTATAAAGGAAAAGGGCTAGATCTCCATGAGTAGGGAATAGTAGAACCCACATCTTATTTTGTAAATAAAGAATATTATGAGATTAGTTATAAACCACCTGGTGGTGATACATATGAATATATCAATGATTATTCTATGATTTTTGAGGAAGACTCCTTTAACATTGAAACATGTTACTTTCATAGCCTCTATGATGAGCTCACTGACACTAACACCTTTGATGATAACATTATCCTTATCATTGATCTTGACATCCAATACACTAACATAATTGATTATGACCAAAAAAATCACATAATATTGAACATATTTTAAAATTATGAAGCTATTATATAATTCATGGGACTTCATGATGGTATACTATTGAGGGATCACTATAAGGTATTTAGAGTCAAACTCAAAATATTAACTTAATTTAGGGAGTATGAAGACTTTATTAGTAAATAAAAATAAAATTACCCTAGGGAAAGCATATTTGAGGCATATCAAACAACAAAAGTCAAAATCAAGAACATAAAATCAAATTTAATAGTCAAAACCTTTATGAGGCATGAATATATGAGGAAATAAATTTCCTCGCAACACAAACACAATTTCAAGATGAATCCAAATAAATTTTAAACTTAAATATTAATGTAAACATAAAGACATAAAAGAATCCTAAAATCATAAAACTTTTAACAACTCCTAGTCCTATGAAACAAAGAGAATTCATAATCCTTTTATCAAAATTTGTAGATATCTTCACATGGCCATAGTCTAAAATTTTATGTGAGATTGTTGGTCCCTATCCATTATGTTATACAAATATGTGTAAGTAAATACATGATAATATAATATCTAAAAATATTTCACATAATAAATAACAATCCTTAATCTAACATGTATCCCACTTTACCCTCCTTGGTGAGACCCTCTACCGTAAGGTTTGTAACAGAGCTTGGTTAAGATGTTTAAAATAAGCTAACTAAAAAATGAACTAAATTAGAATATAAATATTATAAAACATACATGGAGGTCCATATGTTTCTTAATTATGAAAATAAAATAAAAAAATAAGATAAAAAAATCAAAAAAGGAAAATGAGAAAGAGAAGAATCATCCAATGGTAAACACAACTCTAATGGTGCCTTGGGCAAGTGCCATGATGAAAAATAGTTTATGGAATCATGTAAATACATTTTATATAAGTGACATAAACTTATGGTAAAATAGACTCAATGAAACTACCATTAGCATCCTATATCATCCTGATCACTATCCCATCATACCCATCCTTCTCCCCACCTTTGACCTTGATGAAGAAGTGAAGGAAATCTTGAGTCAATTTTTGGAAACATCTTGCTACATCCTCAAAATGGTACTTTGATGACTAAGGTTCATGGTTATCACATTATTTATACCTTTGAAATTTATCCTTAACCCATTATCCATTCCATACTTGATGCTATAACAATTTTTACATTTTCCCATCTCCTCACCAAAAATCTAAAAAAATAAAAAAACTAAAAAATATAAAAACATTAGAAATTCCAAAAATCCAAAAAACTTAGAAAATACAAAATATAAAACCTTGAAGATTAAAAATAATAATAAATAAGAAAACTAAAAAAATCCCCAAATTATCAAAAAATTCGAAAATTCCCAAAAAAACTAAAAAGTAGAAAACATCGATAAACTCTAAATGAATAGTTGATTCCAAAAAATACATTTTTTTTATCATGCCTTGAGTCCATTTAAAATAATTTTTCAATTTTAAATAAATAATTACAATTTCATTGGGATATATCATTTTTAGATTAAATCTTATGACTTTTTTCAAGATATATTGTTCATAATCTAACACCTTACACATATCATTACTTGGGGAAAATCAAAACTTGAAATTTTATCAGGATACATTCCTAGTCTTATCATTATCATCAATCACCAAATCCTAAGGGTTTTAATTTGATAAAGGATAAAACATAACTTTTTTATGTGTTTTTGTTACTTACCTATTATTGCTTATTTATTTGTGTGCCTTTTCTTGACTTTTTTAAAAATCTATCATAGTCCTATGGCATATTTCAATAATGTAATCACGGTTTTCCATATCATTTTTCATCCTATAATATGTTATATCAAAAATAATGTTGATCAAATAATTGTAAATACATGCAATAATAGTAGCATGTAACATCACATCATCATATACATATATTCTAACTTATAAAATATATAATATCCATAAACCTAAGCCTTTACAATTTCATAATGAATCCAAAAAAATTATTTATTTATTATTTTATGTCAATCAATAATCAACAAAATCCAAACATGTAACTTTATAAAGATATATCATTCCCAATTGACCCATTTACATTTATCATTACTTGGGGCACATCAAATCTTATAAATTCATTATGATACATCATTCCCAATCCAACACCCTCACATATATAATTTCTTTGGTAAAATAAAAATAAGTAAAAACATGTAAGCCTTAGATTAAATGTGTTAATCTCATCCATATATAACACCCAACAAAAAATTTATACACATAATCATCATACTACATGTGATCCCATTAAAATTAATCTCTTATAAGGCCAAACCCTTATTTATTCAACCCTTTCATTATATCCATAATTATTTCATTTCAACCCCTCTTCTCAATTTGAGATCCTATTTATGCCTTCCATCCTTATATGCCCTCTAGAGGGAGAATCATCTATAACCAAATCATCACTCAATTTCATCCATCTCCCTAACTGTAATGTCACTAGGGGCATTCTAGTGCACCCATATTTCTTCCTCTACACTATTTGAATTTGTTTTGCTTATTATAATTACAATGATATTTCAAATAAAGGTAAAATTGAAACACTTTTTTCACCACTTTTGACACCTTTAACACTTTGGGCAACTTGATTTTATTATACCTAATCATTATTATGTATCCCTATCATCTTGGTTCATCCATAATTTATCCCTAATGATATGTATTAGTCCTTAATTTATCATTCACAATACCTAACACCATGGATCATCTTTATTCATCCCTATTTCACCCTTATTCATCATTATCCATCCACTAATTGATACTAATATCACTAAATCCTTATTAGGTTGTCATTACATCCACAATAATATCATTCATTTTAAACCCTAATCATCTTGTCATCCTTACACCTAATACTATTATAAATAGTATATATCTAATATAATCTCACATTATCACCCCCAATCAATGAAAATATTATCTTATTCCTATTTGAATCTTACCCAATCCCACTAAAATAAAATATTGAAATAATCAACTAATTAATCACATTATTTAGTTAATTAATATTAACATGAAAATATATGAACATATAAAATATAAAAAGTAAATTAAATTATATTAAATTAAATCACATCTCCTAATCTATCATCACATCACTAAATCCATGGGCCAATCTCCAAATCCCTAAGTAAAAAAAAAAGACAAAATCAATCCCACTCCTAAATTAAACAAGCCAATACCTCTCCAATATCCCTTATTAAATATCTAACCCCCCCACCATTTAATTTGGTTTTTTACTTGATCCTATTCCTCCATCTCAAAATAAATATGACCATCCATTCACCCTATAAAAAAGTTATAAATTTCACCATCCACCATCACTTTCAATAAGTTTCATTACCCTAATGAAATTATGTTAATTGAGAGAACAAGATAAGTGAATCTAAGGAGATTCTACCATTTCAAATATCTAACCTTGAAATCATACCATCATTATATTTATAAAATTATCAATCAACTAAGGGGACATACTATTAAATTGTTTACACACATTTCATTGAGAAACCACATTCATTTTTAATCTAAGTAAAATTCACACAAGGGAAAGCTCCATATGGTAAGTGAAGGTTAATTTTATTTATTCATTCACTTAATATAAAGTATGATGTTTTAATATAGTAGGAATTGATATTATTTTATGATGTATTTTTCATTTTCTTTAACTTGAATGTGTACAAAACCATGATACTTAAGGGATTAGATATAAAGAGAAAAATCACTATTGGGGAGTATTGTGTTACAACATAAGGTGGGTCGTAGTATACTACCTACTCTAATCCTAATTTTTCCAAGTAGAGGGTTATTTGACATGTTGTTAGGATTCCATTAAACACATAAGCTCCATATGATACCATATTAATTACATAGATGTGTGAAGTTTATACATGTCAATAGTGGAAATATAGTTTTAGGTATTCCATATAAGTATCATATTTAACCAAACATTTCCTCCTCCACCCCCATCACCACCATAGCCAGTTGTATAACTTATTCTAATTCATTCTACATATGTAGTTATAAATAAGGTATTAAATTTCATAGATGACTATTGATTCAATACATAATACATTAGAGGATTATTCAAGACTCATGATAGCCATTATCTACTCTATAACAACCTAGAATAGTATTAGAGATAATCTAGTATGTTTTGTAATGAACACAAGCACATGCCTCTATTATGTACAATATTAAAAAAATATACTATACTCATTATAACTACTCATCATACACAGCATCCCATAATTTATACTGAAAGTGATGGATTTACTACAACATGAGATTACTTGTTGAATTTAGATACAAATACATATTAGACTACAAAGTCATGAAATGTGACCATTATAATGATTGACACAATAAATCCACATGAAAATCAAATCAGTGTGATTTTTCGCTAGTGTAATAATATTAAATGTACCAAAAATAAAACTATTTTTAATATATGTGTGTGTGTGTATTGAATGTTTCAAAAAATAAAAATCAAGACGTAAGCATCACATGTTTTATAATTACTACTTTGATCTATATTATTTATGATATAATTGATATATTACATATCATTTTTCATATACATATACACATATGCACACATACATACATACATACATACATACATACATAGATATAGATGTGTGTGTGTGTGTGTGTGTGTGTGTGTGTACACACACACACACACACACACACACACACACACACACACACACACACACACACACACACACACACACACACACACACACACACACACACACACACACAAACACACACACACAAACACACACACACACACATAAATGTGTTAGTGATATGTTGGACATTTTGGCATGTTTTTATTGATGTGAAAAGGGTGCATCATGTAAAGGCACAATGATCATTGATGTCAAAGGTCTATTTGGTCAACTGCTTGAGCATGTTAGTGTCATTAAGAGAGTATCATCATTAAAGGATGTTGTCATGAGAGAATTTGAAGGAAAAAGATAATTTTAAGGAAAATAATTTATTATGGTTTCATGAAAGTATAGATCATTGATGTCAAGGTTGATGTCAAAGGTAATTGAGGATAGATGGAAATATATGATATGTCAAGGTACATGAAAGAGTGTTTCCATGAGAAAGAAGAGTGTCATCATAAGAGGGTTAAATCATAATAGTTTATCCCACTTCTTGGATTAAAGACGCCACATAAACTTTCATATTATCCTCAAAATATATTTATTTTGGGTCATTGAAATTAATAAAAATTTATATTTTGGACTCTATATACAAATATGTAGTGCATATACATTTTTCTAAAAAAAATAAAAATCATTAAGTATTTTTTATGTTTTATTTTTTTAATTTCTTTTACTATTTTTTTTGTTGGCTAGTGGAACATAATGTTTTAGTTTGATATAAAAAGAGAATATTATGGTCATGATATGTGTCATGAGTAAGTTCATTCATGAAATAGACAGTGTTGCATGAATGAGAGTTTTCATGAATATTCTAAACATGGAAGGTACCGATCATAAAAGAGTGTTTGAAGTCAAATAATGTTTACATAGGAAGTAAAGTGTATGAAGAGGCCTATACAAGTCACTGATGTCATGATATAAGTAGGTATGTGTATATTAATTTATGTTCTTAGTATTACATAATCATGAAATGAAGAGTTTTAAGGTGAGCCATGTGAAGGAAGCTTGGTCATGTGGTTTTAGGTCTATATGAGGTTGTGGAATATTTTTATAATTAGAAAGAGAATGGTAAAATTATATAAGCATGTTTTCATGTATTATATATTCATGTTTTATGTTTTTTTGAGCTCATGACATGGAAGGAATAGGTCAAGGTGTCAAGTGCATTAGAAGCTTGAGACTAATCATGGAATATTGAAGGTATGAGCTAGTGACATGATGAGGTGAGTTAAATTAGGCATGTGAGATATTTTGAATGTTTTTTTATCATGATAATAAGGTGTGTATATACTCATAAGTCTTCTAAAGTGATTTTTTGAATGTAAGTCCTTTAGTCTTGGTCTGTACCTAAACCATTATTTAACCATGCCTAGCCTAATGAGGCATTAAGTATCATATTTCAAGGTGAATGTGTGAAGGAGAGAGTGGATATATGTAATTCAAGATGGTTTAGGAGTGATCATGAAGTGTGAGGTAATGGTTTACATTAAATGGCATGAAAAATGGTTTTGAGGTCTCTCAAGTGCACATAATGAAGGCTAGCAAACCCAAGGACTTTCAAGAATTCATTGGCACATGTAACCTATTCATGGTAACCTAAGATGTTAAGGAGAGATATGGAAGGGTGATATATTATATATCTATGAAATGTTTTTTTAGATTTATGGAGCAGTACATTATGAACAATTATTAACACCAAAACCTATATTAAACCTCCCTAAAACCCTAATAAGGACCTGACATGAAATATCTTGTTTAAAATAGCCTATAATGGTCTAAAATTCATATAAAATATATATTATCATATACCTAACTCTCCCAGGTACCTCTAGGTAGTGGTGGTTAGTTAGATGAGAGAGAAAATGCTTAGATACAATCTTATTCGTCAAGAAGTTATTATAGTTTTCAAAAGTTGAATTGGTTAAGAAAATAAAATGAATTGGAAAAGAAGATATATATTCATAATACATTCCCATTCTATTTTTTGAATAGGTTCCACCCTTAAATTTTACTAAATTTGTCATCCAAGTTATCCATTCATAGATAAACCTAATGATGTGAATAGTGAAAAACCTAAGAAGAGATGAGAAGGTGAATTTGAGTATGTTTTAATGATATAATTATGAAACCAAGTGAATTTATATATTTTTAAATAATTTTAATTAGTTTTCATGCCTATAATAATATTTTAAGGTCATTTGTGTGGTGAAAACATTACTTGAAAAATGACTAGTGTGGTTTACGTAGGACTATGAGACATGAGGTCAATAAATTGGTCTGCAAGACCAATATTTTTCATTAGACCATATTATTTTTAAGTTTGAATATGTATTGAGGATATTTAATAACCATTTACATGAATAAATATTCATTTAAAGTGTATACACAGGTGTTGGAGGTCTATGTCACCATGACTAGTCTTTAAGATAAACTGGTAGTTTTGAGTAAGTAAATTGTAAAGATGTTTTCAAGATTTTATACTATATGTGAAAGTTTATAATGTATTTGGTAATAAAATTTTGTTAATTTATAATATAACTATATTTTTTATAATAATTTATTGTTTTATGTGTGTTTAAGCTTAATTCTTGCAAGATAGACTTTTGAGGCACATAGGCCTAATAGGGAATTTTTTCCTAAAGGAGCTTTCATGGTATGAATGAAAGATACATATCTAACCAAACATGGAGGATGTTAGTATATGTCATTATATAAGTTATTTAATTATTTTTATTTGTTGGATAAATACATATGGTCCTAAGAGGATCACGCTTTGATGCTAAGAAGATAGAAGTAACACAATTAGGTCTCCATGAGATCTAAAAGTGAAATGAAGCCTATTTGAGTCATTTCAAACAAAAATGGACTCAAATTTAATTTTAATAATATATATGAGATGTAATAATAACTAATAAATGGCTTAAATAAGAGGTTAAGGATGTGTGTTTGACCAAGTGGTATATGAACAAGAGATGAGTATATATGCAAGGCATTTTAGGCTTATTTAAATAAGCTTAGTGTAAGTGAATGGATTGATAAATAAATGAGACTAATTAGGTTTTGAAACATTTTTTTTAAAATTAAGAGAGATAATATAAGATAATCATTAAAATAATATATTTATTCTATATTTAAATATCAAGGTCATATGACCTATTCACTCTTTAAGAGGGCTAGTTGGGGAAAGAAGTCTAAATGCAATTTTTGAGAGAGATAAAATGGAGTAGAGATGGAGTAGTGATCATAATATATTCAGAGTATATAATATTTTCACCATATATGTATTATTTATTTATTAAATTGATAGAGTTTAGATAGAGGAGATAGAGAGCTGAGTGGGAAATTATAAGAAAGAAGGTTGATTAACTAAGTTGGTACTTGGTCAAAGAGGGAGATAAAGCTTCCTTGTAGGTTGGTGCTTCTATAATTGGTCTTGTTTGAGTTGTTAATTGTGAAAGAGGGAGTTTTATCTACCTTTAATGTTGGTTATTTTAAAATTATCCTTTGATTGAGTTTTTCTAGTCATAGGGGGTTGTATCCTCCTTGAAAGTGGGTGCTTAATAAATTTGGAATTGGTGATCCATGTTGGTTTGGTGTTCAACTAAATTTTATAAATTTTATTAAATGATATTTTTTACAAGATTAGTTTTTGTGGGTTTTATTACCCATTAGGTTTTCCCAAATATGTGATGTGTTATCCTATTTCATGCTTATGTGATTAGTTCTTAATGCATTTCTATATCATTATGTTTCTTTCATAGTTCATAGATGAGTGGATGTAATTGATTTAAATATTTTGAAGAATAATTCATCCTCTCATATCATAAATTATGCTTCCAATAATTACTATAAAATATTGGTCCTTTGAAGCCTACCTCATATCTTGAAGTAAGCCTTTAAAGCACAAGCATGTGGAGTCAACAAGTACAAAGAGGTTTCTCAACCAATAAGGCTCCTATCTTCAATCATAATAATTATTAATTTTGGATAATCATAATGAAGATATATCTAGTTTCATTGGGTTATAACATATATAAATTTATAATTGATGGATATATTCTACCCTCTTCATCAAAAACTAATGAAATCAGCAAGAAGGAAAGTGAGAATAACTCTAAGGAAATTAATTCCATATTTTTTGGTGCTTTAGAAGCATAATTTGTTAATGTCATGTATTATGATATAGCCAAAGAGATTTCGGAAAAGTTGTAGACCATCTATGAAGGAGACATAAAAGTTAAGTTGGCAAAGATGTATACTCATTGAAGGTAGTTTGAAAGGTTAAGAATGAATGAGTATGAAAACATTTCATCTTATATTTTGAGATTAGATGAAGTGGTAAATTTCATTAAAGGCCTAGGACAGAAATTGAAAAATCAATAGTCACAAAAAAGGTATTAATATCTCTAAAATATTATTTTAAATCAACAGTGTCTACCAGAAAGTATATCAAAGACCTTAACATAATATAGATGGATGAGCTTCATTCCATCTTGATTACCTATGAAATGAGAACAAGTGATGGAAGACCTTGTAAGAAGGAAATTGCATTCAAAGTTGAGAAGAAGTCACAAGGTAAGAAGGCCAAGGATGATGTTGATACAAACATTGATGATGAGAAGATAAGAGCCATGTTTAATAGAAAAATAATAAAAGGAACAGGTAAGTATAAACACAAGATTCCATTTAAATTATTTAATTATGGTAATATTGGTCACTTTACCTCTAAATTTCATAACAAGGATAAGGTTGAGCATGATAAAGACCATGTAAACATCATTGTGATGATAAGAATATATATAATATTGACAAGATCAAAAAGGGTTTTATAAAATATGAAGACAAGAAAGGGTCATTCAAGAACAAGAGAAGATTATATACCAAATAAGACAATCGCTCATTTAATGTAACTAACACTAGTAAATATAATAGTGATGATGATAGTATTGAACATGATAGTACTAAAATCTTATTCATGTCTATATAAATAGACAATAATTATTTATTAAAATGGAAAATCCTTATGGATGATGAAGAACTAGATGAAGAATATGTTGAAGTGAACCTTAAGGTAGAATTGATGAGTTCTCTAGTGGAGTTGATGTTCTAAAGAAGGAATAATTATAAACTAATATCATTTGTTAAGAAATATGAGGATCAAATCAATTTATTTGAAGAGATACTAAGAATCAACACCAATGAACATGAGGAGATCATAAAATAGTTGGAAACTTAGATTGAAATTGTACTACAAATATTAAGACTAAGGAGGAAGAATGCATCAAGTTTGGAATATAAATAGAGTCCTAAAATCCAAAATTAGATCATGCAATAGTCAAGTTGAAGAAACACCAAATATTTGAAAAGAGTACTAATTTTTTTTGTGATATTTTGAGTAGTCAAAGGTCTTCACATGACAAAATATATATTGGGTTAAAGGAAAACCAAAAGGAGAACAAGGAGATTTAGACCTCAAAGACCTATGCAAAAACTCTCAAATTTAAGACTCATAGTGATCATCAACAACTCATGAATACTATAAAGAAAATTAACATGAAGATACCAATTAGGTACCCTAATGTAATGAGTTATTCCATTTCATTCAATGGTTATTATTTTGTTTATCATAACATTGGTCATATATTAAGTGATTTTAGAATGGTCTCAAAGGACGAGTTATCTTGGGACCATGGGAGAAGGAGTAATCAGTCAAGTTGTAAGTATAATAATGTTGTTTTCTATATTTGTCACAATATGGGACACATTGAAATATTATGTTGTAATAGTGTTATAAGGACTTCAAGACCTAACAAAATATATAGAGATCCTAGAGTGAATTAAATGGCTCAAACATTGGTATGGAAGCCGAAAAAATTTGTAACTAATCATATTGATCCCAAGGGTCAAGATGGATTATTTTATAAGATAGAGGAAGGATTCAAGGTGATGGAATGTTAAAAACAATTGTTATCTACATTTATTGGCAAGGAAGTCAAAGAGAAGAAGAAGGATGACAAGGTGGATGAGTCAAATGCTTTAGACAAGCCTAAGTGGGTTCTAAGGAGGGACTATCAATCTCATGATTTTAATATAGTTGAGAAAAATGGTTTGGAGATATGGGAATATCATGAGTTCATGTATTTTTAATAGACCTTTTAAAAGGGATGACTCCATTAGGCTTCATGGTGACACTCTTATATATGTAAAAGCATGAGATTGTAGTGAAAGAAAGATTCATCTTTAGAGGATTCCAAGTTATTTTCATTACAAGGTCTGAGTTATTTTATTTGTATCTTGTACATATATGACAAGGTGAAAAGAGTTTTGGCTAGTATGAGCATTCATTATAGAGATCAATTCATGAGGAGTCATGGTATGGATTGCAATTAAGAGCATAGGATTGTGTCTAGGGACATGGAAAATGGATTGGTCTATAATACCAATATGCTCTTAATGACAATTTTGATATTGTTGATAGAGTTGAAATCATGATGAAATCTTATGTAGCTGATTGGTATATGAGAGGTAAGAAAAAAGTTATTCTATGTTTCTAACATTTGATAGTTTGATTTGTGTTGATAAGTGGTATTGGTATCAAGATGCTTAAAGGATGTTGATAATGGTATGTGATTTTTGATGACTCATATGATGAGCACAAGATATAAGGACAAATAGGGAGATAATTAGATGATTAATTATCATTAAGATTAGATGAGTAATGGTATATGTCAAAGAAGGTATACAAAAAACATGTAAATAGGCTGAATAATGTGGCCAAGATTGAGATCATGCTTGTATGATGATTTATAGACTCACAAAATGTTGAAGATAATATTTTTTACAAAAGGTGTGATCCAAGAAGTTACATCATGAGGGAGAAAGTTGTATATGTATATTTCAATTTAATATCAAACAATCAATCAATTGAGAAAAGGCTAGTTTGAAAACAATGTCATGTCCTAGGAGAAATTTCATAATGGGGAGGCATAGTCTATGCAAAGGTGTTTTTAAGAGTGGTTTCCATCTTGTGATTCAATAGGAGAGTATGGATTTAGGGGGAGATTTGTAGCTCTATGTTGTGAAGTGTTAATATAGTGACAAGAAGCATGGTTTCTTGAGGTACAATTAGAATATTCTAGAAGATTGTCTATAACAACTGGTATGAAATTAGGTTATCTTTTGTTAGCATTTAATTATATTATTTATTAAATTTTAGGTCCAAGGATCAGATGGTAGTATGTGGAAGACACTTTTTCATTAATGTCAAAAGATGGAGAATGAGTAGATGGGAAAAGTACTAGTTTTGAAGTGACTTAAGATTGTAATGTGTTTGTCATCAGTGACAAAGGGGGATTTTATTAGCATGTTTTTATCACTTATGTCCAAAAGGTGCATCATTTAAAGGCATAATGATTATTGTTTTTAAGGGTTTGTTAGGTCAACTACTTGATCATGGTAGTGAAATAAGGAGACTATTGTAATTAAAGGATGTTGTCATGGGATGATTTGAATACAAGAGAGAATTTTAAGGTAACTAATGTATTATGGTTGCATGAAAGTATAGGTCATTAATGTCAAGGTTGATGTTAAAGGTAACAAAGGATATATGGTAGTATGTGATATATCACAGTACATGAAAGTGTTTCCATAAGAAATAATAGTGTCATCATAAGAAGAGAAGAGTGTGGTCATGAGAGGTGTCAAGAGTAAGGTCATTCATGAAAGAGAGAATCGTGCATGAATGAGAATTGTCATAAATATTATGATAATGGAAGGTATAGTTAATATAAGAGTGTTTGAATATAACTAATATCTACATAGTAAGAAAAGTGTATAAAGAGGTCTCTACAATTAATTGATGTCATGATATAAAGAGGTATGTGAAGAGGAATGTGTGTGCATAGTATGGCATAATCATGACATGAAGAGTTTCAAAGTAAGCCATGTGAAGGAAGCTTGGTCATGTGGTTTTAGGTTTATATGAGGCTGTGGAAGATTTTTATGATTAGAAATATAATGGTGAAGTTATATGAGTTTTTTCGATGTCGTATATCTTCTTATTTGATTTTTTTTGAGGTCATGACATGGAAGGAAAATGTTAAGGTGTCAAGTTCAATGGAAGCTTGAGCCTAATCATGACATGGTGAAGGTATGAGCTGGTGAAAATGATGAAGTGAGTGAAATTAGGCATGTGATACCTTGTGAACGTTTTATGAGCATGATAATAAGGTGTGGATACACTCATGAGTGTTTCAAAGTGAGTTTTTGAAGGTAGGTCCCTCAATCTTGGTTTGCACCTAGACCATTCTTTAAACATTACTAGCCTAATGATGAATGAATCATATTTCAAGGTGAATTTATGAAGGAGAGCATGGATATAGGTAATTAAATTTATTTTAGGATTTATTATGAAGTATGAGGTCATGGTTTTTAAGAATTGACATGAAAAATGGTTTTAAGGTCTCTCAAGTAGACAAAACGAAGGTATACAAACCCAATAAGGACTTTTAGGCATTCATTAGCATGTGTAACCTCTAAATGAGAACCGAATATATTAGGGTGATATGAATAAAGGTTATAGATAATATCTCTAGGCATTGGTTTTAGATTTAATGGGAAATCTTTTATGAATAATCGTTAACACCAAAACCCATGTTAAACCTCCCTAAAACCTAAATAAGGACCTGATGTGAAATATCTTATTCAAAACAGCCCATAATGGTCTCAAAGTCATATAAAATCTATTATATATTGTATTAAACTCTCCCAAGTGCCTCCAAGTTATGGTGGTTAATCAGATGAGAGAGAAAATGCACACATACATGACTATTTGTGAAGTTGTTATAGTTATCAAAAGTTGCATTGATCAAGAAAATAAAATGAATGGAAAAAGAACATAGAGAATCATAATACAATCCAATTATTTACTATTTATATGTTCTTTAATTTAAGTGTGCTAAACTGGTAATCCAAGTTAGCTACCTAGTTGCAAATAGATCTAATAGTAGGGATAGTGAAAAACACAGGCATAAATGAGAAGATGAATTTGAGTATGTTTTCATGGTATAATTATTAAACCAAGTGTATGGAGAATTTATTAAAGAATTTTTAGTCATTTTAATTCTTTTAATAATCTTTATGGGTCATGTGTTTGGTTAAAATGACATTCAAAAAATGACTAGTTTGGTTCAGATAACACTATGAAACATGAGGCCATGAAATTGGTTTGCAAAACCAATATTTGTCATTATACCATATTATTTTTCCATTTTATGATGTATTGAGTATCTATAAGAACCACTTACATGAATTATGAGTCATTTAAACTGTCTACATAGGTTTTTTATGTCTATGTCACCATGACTAGTCTTTAAGGTAAACTGGTAGTTATAAGTAAGTGAGTTATAGATATGTTCTTGAGCCTTTATGATCTAAGAGAAAGTGTATAATGAATTTGGTAATGAAATCAAGGTAATTTATAATATATTTATGTAATTTTTTATCATATTTTATTGTCTGAAGTGTGTTTAATCTTCATTATTATAAGATAGACTTTTGAGGCACACAAGCCTAATAGGATAGTTTGTCCTAAATGAGCTTTCATGATATGAATGAAAGATACTTGTCTAACCAAGAATTGAGGAGGTAAGTATATGTCACTATATAAGTTATTTAATGGTTTTAAATTTTAAAAAAAATCCATCTAGTCCCAAGAAGATTAAGCCTTGAATCTAAAAAGATAAACCTAATGTAATTAGGTCTCCAAGAGACCTGAAAGTGAAATGAGGCCTATTTGAGTCATGACAGACCAAAAGGGACACAAATTTAATTATAATAATGTTTATTATATGCTATAATATTTATTATATGGATATCATAAGTTTTTAATAATGTGTGTATGAAAAATTGGCATATGAATAAGAGATGATTATATATATACAAGGCATTTTAGGCTAATTTGAATAAGCTTAGTGCAAGGATTGATAAATCAATGAGCCTAAGGAGGTTGGGAAACGTGTAAAACCTCAAGAGAGAGAATATAAGAATATAATGAATATCATATACGTTTTCTATATTTTAATGTCAAGGTCATATAACCGATTCATGAAGAAGGTTAGTTACGTGAAGAAGCCTAGAGGTAGTTTGTAAGAGAGATTAAGTGGAGTAGAGTTGAAATAGAGATAATTATCTATTGAGAGGATATTAGAGTTTCATTAGATATGTATTCATAATGTATGATATTGGATAAAGTTTAGCTATAATAGATAGAGAGCTGAGTGGAAGATTAGAAGATATAAATTTTATTAGCTAAGTTGGTGCTTGGTCAAAGAGGGAGTTAAAGCTTCCTTGTAGGTTGGTACTTGTATAATTAGTCTTGGCTAAGTTGATGTGAAGTCAAGAGGGATTTGGATATAACTTCTAGGTTTATTTTTTAATAATTTTTTTATGATTGAGGTGGATCTTAGTCATAGGGCATTGTAGCCTCTTATCATGTGGGTGCTTGCTAAAATCAAGTTGGTGCTTAATAAATTTGGCATTGGTGTTCCATGTTGGGTTGGTGCTCAACTAAATTTGATACATTATCTTATAGGATAGTTTGTACTAGATTTATTTTGGAGGAATTTATTCCCCATTTAGGTTTCCCACATATGTAACGTGTTATATTGTTTCATGCTCATGTGATTATTATTAATGCATTACTACATCATTGTGTTGCTTTCATAGTTCATATATGAGTAGATGTAATTTATTGAAAGTTTTTAAGTACTAATTCACCCCCTCTTAATCATTTTTATTCCAATAATTGTTATCATATCAAGGTCCTTTGAATTAAGCCTAATATCTTGAAGGATATCCTTAAAGAACATGCATGTATATTCAATAAATACAAGGATATTTCTAAACAAATAAGGATCCTCCCTTTAATGGGACTAATTATGAATTTTGGAGCATTAGAATGAAGACGTGTCTAATGTCCTTAGGTTATGACATATGTCAATATGTTTTTGATGGATTCATTCTACCCTCTACACCACTAACTAAAGTAGTAGGCAAGAAGGCAAATGAGAACAACTCTAGGGTAGTGAATTCCATATGGTGTGGTCTTTTAGAAGCATAATTTGTTAAGTTCATGCATTGTGATATAATGAAATGGATTTGGAAAAATTTATATACCATCTATGAAGGAAACACCAAAGTTAAGTTTTCAAAGTGACATACTCACTGAAGGTATTTTGAAATCCTGAGAATGAAGGAAGATGAAAACATTGCATATTATCTATTGAGAGATGCTAAAAGAATCAATAGTAGTACAAAAGGTATTAATATCTCTAACATATAAGTTTGATTCAAAGGTTTCTATTGGAGATCAAAGACCTTAAAATACTAAAAATTGATGAGTTTCATGGCATATTGACTACCTATGAAATGACAAAAAGTGATGGAATACCTTTCAACAAGGAAATTGCATTCAATGTTGAGAATAAGTCACAAGGTAAAAAGTCTAATGATGATATTGATATAGACATCGATGATGATAAAATAAAATCCATGTTTATCAAAGAACTAAGAAAATCATTAGTTAAGTATAAGGTAAAGTTTATATTCAAATTATTTAACTATGGTAAGATTGGTCACTTTGCCTCTAAACATACTAATAAGGATAAGACTGAGCATGATGAACATCATGGTGATGATAGTAAGACCTATAATCTTGACAAGAGAAAAAAGGTTTTTAGGAAGTATGAAGACTAAAAAGGGTCATTCAAGAATAAGATAATTTTCTATGCCAAAGAAGACAGTAGATCATATGATGTAAGTGACACTAGTACATTTGATAGTTATGATGACATTAATGACCATGATAGAAATGAAACATTATTCATGGATATAGAAATAGATAATCAGGGTTTATAAAAATGTAAAATCATTATGAATGATGAAAAACTAGATGAATAATAGGTTGAAGTGAACCTTGAGGCAGAATTGGGGAGTGCTCTTGAGGATTTGAAGTTCCAATGAAGGAAGAATCAAAAACTAAGATCATTGGTTAAGAATTATGAAGATAAAATAAATTTATTTGAAGAGAGACTAAGAATCAACACCAATTAACATGAAGATATAACCAAACTATTAGAAACTCAAATTGAAATTATCACTACAAATCTTAAGATGGAGCAAGAATGCATCAAGTTTTAAATAGAAATAGAGTTCTTAAAGGCAGAATTGGATCAATAAATAGTCAAGTTGAAGACACATCAGGGATTTGAGGAGAGTACTTAGGTTATTGGTGATATTTTAAGTAGTCTAAGGTATTCACATTAAAAAATAGGTCTTTAGTTCAAGGAAGACCAAAAGGAGAGAAAGGAGAGTAATAGATTAAAGACCTACATAAAAACTCTCAAATTTGAGACTCATACTGATCATCAACAAGTTAAGAATACCAACATGAAATTCAACATGAAGATACCAAATAGGTATCATAATGTAACGAGTTATTCCAATTATTTTAATGTTTATTGTTTTACTTGTCATAAGTTTGGTCATAGAGGAAGTGATTTAAGAATGGTCTTAAGGGATGAGTTATCTTGGGACCATGAGAGAAGGATTAATTAGTCAAGAGGTAAGTACAACATTATTATTTTCTATATTTGCCACAATATGGGACACATTGCAACATTTTATTCTAATAGAGTTAAAAGGCCGTCAAGACTTGATAAGGTATGTGGAGATCATAGAGTGCATAAAAATGGTCAAATATGGGTATAAAACCCAAAGAAATTTAGGACTAATCATATTGATCCCAAGGGTCAAGATGGATTATTTTATAACATAGAGAAATGATTAAAAGTGAAGGAATGTCAAGAACACTTGTTATCTACATGTATTGACAAGGCAGTCAAAGAGAAGAATAAGGATGACAAGGTGGATGATTTTAATGTTTCAATCAAGCCTAAGTAGATTCTAAGGAGGGACTATTAGTATCATGATTGCAAGATAGCTAAGTAGAGTGGTTTGGAGATCTAGGAATATCTTAAGTTCATAGATTTTTTAGATCCCTATGTAAAGAGGTGATTCCATTAGGCTTCATAAAGACACTCTTCTATCAATAGAATCATGAGGTTACAATCAAATCAGGATTCATCTTGAGAGGATTCTAGGTTTTTTTCTTTCTAGATTATATGTATATAAAAAGGTGAAAGGAGTTTTGATTAGAATGAGCATTGATTCTAGAGATCAGTTCTTGAGGAGTCATGGTATGGAATGCAAGTCTGAGTACATGATCATTTATAGAGACATGGAATATTGATTAGTTTTCAAGACAAATATGATGATAAATACATGTTGGATGTTGTTGATAGAGCTGAAAGAATGATAAAATCTTGTGTAGTTGATTAGTATATGAGAAGTAAGCAAAAATTTGTTTTTTGTTTCTAACATTTGATATCTTGATATGTGTTAAGAAGTAGTATTGGTATCAAGATGTTTGAAGTATGTTGAGAATGACATGTGAGTTCTGATGACTCATATGATGATCAAAAATTTTGAGGACAAAGGGGGAGCTAATAAAAAGATTCATTAGCTTCAATATCAGATGAGTAATGGTTTATGTTAGAGAAGGTATACATAAGACATGAAGATAGGTTGAATAATGTGGCCAAGACTAAAAACATGTTTGTTTGATGACTTATACACTCAATAAATGTTGAAGATCTTGTTTTTTAGAAGAGGTGTGATCCAAAAAGTTACATCATGAGGTAGAAAGTCATAGGTATGTCTTTGTATTTAATATCAAAGAAGGAATCAATTGAGAAAAGGCTAGTTTGAGAAAAGAGTCAAGTTCTCATAGAAATTTTATAATGGGGAGAAGTAACATATTTAGAGATGTTTCAAAGAGTGGTTTCTATATTATGACTCAATAAGAGAGTATGTAGTTAGGGGTGGATATGTAGCTCTATGTTGTGAAGTTCCAAGATAGTGACAAGAAGCATGGTTTCTTGATGTATAGTTCAAATATACTAGAATATTGTCTAGAATAACTAGTATGAGCTAAAGGTGAGTTTTTGTTAGCATTTCATTACATTGTTTATTGATTTTCAAGTACAAGGATCAAATGGTAGTTTATGGAAGACCCTTTGTCATTAATTTAAAAATGTGGAGAATGAGAAAATAGGAAAAGTACCATTTTAAAGTAACATCAGATTGTAATGTATTTCCATCAATGACAAAGGGGGATTTTATTGGCATGTTATTGTCATTGATGTAAAAAGGGTGCATCACGTAAAGTCATAATGATCAATGATGTCAAATGTCTATTTGATTAAGTTTTTGAGACTAGTAGTGTCATTAAGAGAGTATTTTCATTAAATTATGTTGTTTTTATCACTTGTATTTACACCCATTGAGGAGATGCCAATCTCTCCTCATCTAAATGGCACAATGGAAACATCTCTCTTGTTGTGGGTAATAATTTGATGAGATGAATCTCTAGGAGGGCTAGTTCCCTTAATGTACTCTTTGAATTAATTTATTACCTATCAAATTTTGATGAAAAGGGTTAGGAAAGAAAATATTAAATCTAAAAAATGTGATGCACTAATATTATATTTCTTCCTAGTGAATAAACTTATACTACTTAGATAAAATCAAATATTCTCGTACAAAAAAATCACAACACAAGATAGATTGTTACATTAGTATTTTATTAGATAGGTTCAAGAAGGTATTTTGATACTTATGAGGTAAATTAATGATTTCTTAAGAGAATACAGTCATCAAACACTTCTAATAAACTTATAAACTTGAAATATAACACTAAAAAAGACTTGTAACAATTACTCTTCTACACACTTGGTGGACAACCAAGGATAACATACTAGAAAATATCATCTTCTACTAGACAAGACCAAAAAGATTGAGATAACACTCAATTGTAAAACATGTAAGTAGGAAAATTCACTTTTTTTAATTTCTTAAATAGACATTAAAGTACAAAATTGGCTAGGGGTTCACCATAAACCAATGGAGGCTACTCAAATGAGCTAATAGAATCAGTATTTATAGCCTTTGAGAGATGAGCAAGATAAGGGAAGTCCAAAGGTTACTTGGACACTTCTCAGTATAATATAAGAGCTTAAAATTTCATGAAAAATAGATGTTGAATAAACCATGCAATTTTAGGAGGTCCAAATGTCCATAAAAGTAATGAAACTTTTGGAAAGTGGCATAAAACTCCCAGTCTTGGCTCAAAAAATTTCCTTCATAATTTGGACCTATTTGAATATCTTAAAACTAATTATGGATATTTATTATTATTTTTATGAGAGGGAAGGGATTTATACATTAATATTAATGCATTATTTTTTGTCCTAATCATCTAAAATCATCTGAAAGGAAGCCATCACTACCTATAGTCTAAAAAAGTCCTCCGTTCAGTCACCCCTCACACATGGCCTCAAAAATATCATAAATTTTCCATGAACATACATGTTATGGGTTAATGACACCTGGAAATACTATCCATAGCCTTATAATTCATAGGTACACCTTAAAAGGGCTCACACTTGGAGTTTTCACCATTCTCACCTTTTTGTCCATTATGCCAATTTTGACTAGTTGAGATGAGATTTGTAGTTTGGAAACTTAGGAGATTTTTCCCAAAATAAAATTTCATTGGGGAGTTTTTATAATTCATAATATTCCACCCAAACTTGCTTTCATCCCTTGAAACCTCCTGTAGCTTATGAAACACAAAACAATTTTCAAAATACCCTATTTTTTACCCTATCTTTACAATTATGTAAAACTCATCTTGGTGGGGATATAATTAGGGATTATAATTAATGTTAAAGTATCTTTCATTTCCAAATTATTTCATTAGGATAGCTTTCCAAGCTTGTCTTCTCTATCAGGTCTTAGTTGAAGGTTTATTAGGGTTTTAAGTAGTTTTGGGTCTTAAAATTTCTTCATAAAACTTTGAAATTGAAACTACCACTAAATTCCACTAAAATTATTCCAAGGGACCATATTAAACCATATTAATTAATAAATTTCACATACAAATCCTTGGAGGAGATATGAAGACTTGAATATACCCTATTGAGCTTGTTTTTACCCCTTTTTGCATGCTTGGACTATCTCAGGGTTATAATTGGATTTATTGTAGGTTTCCATGCATTATATAAGTTTATAAATGTATATTTACATCTTATCAACATATTTGAATAATTTTTATGTCTCACCAATAGCAATAAATGAGGATGGGCCTCTAATTGTCCTTAGGATGAACCTTGCATAACAAGCCTATCTACACCTTTGAGGATTTAGACCTTCTTATAAAGTTTTTATTTTATGGGAAATTATTAATTATTAAATATATGTTTTTAAAAAAAAAAAATCACCATAAATCCTTATGATTACTCTTCCTTATCAACTTTTCCTTTTCACCAATTAGGCCTAGTGAAGGCTTGCCTAGTTGGATTGTATGCAGGAGGTATTTTAGCCACCTGTATGGGTCTAATACTTATCTAGTGATTATATGATTATATTTTCCTTAAATACACTAAATTATATTATTATTTAGGTTCCCAAATCTCCACATCAATTCCTTTACTCATTTTTTACTCACTAGCTTGCTTTGCCAAAACTTTATTTTTTTACACTGGATGACCTCTAAGACAAAACAATTAGGTATAACCCTCATAACTAAGGAAAATTGAGTATTTTTTGATCCCTTAAAATTCATTATTATTATTATTATTATTATTATTATTATTATTATTATATTTATTATTATTATTATTATTATTATTATTATTATTATTATTATTCATATTTTTTTAGTTTGATTCTTTGATTTAGGTGTCTAACAAGCTCTAAATACTCAAAGACAACCTCTAAAAAGCTTATTTTCTTGATTTCTCTTCAAATTCTCATAAGAGAGACCCTTTCATGATAAAATAGTGATTATATGATTCTTAAACATGTTACCCATAACTAATTAATACTAATTAATCTTTTTATGCACCCTAAAACGTTCCTCCTCTTTGAATTCATCCCATGAGTCTATTGAGAAAAGAGGTTTCCTAACTTATTCTATGGACTGATAGCATTGGCCTATAAGAAGAGTGGATAAACATTTTTAAGGGACATTTTAGTGTGTGTAAATAATTAAAAAATAAATAATTAATCATATTATGTTGATTAAAAACCCTCTCTCTTCCCCTAAACACCTTCATCTCTTTATTTCACTTTCATGTTCAAGACTATAACATGGTGGCTATAGGTGTACACAAGGGTTTAATAGAGGTACTTGTAGGTTTATTTCACAAAATTTATAGATTTTAAAGTCACAATTATCTTAAAATATGTATTCACATGTTATTTCATCAGGCCTAATTCTTTCTAACCTTGTCTACACTTTTGGCTACACTAGATTGAGTTTTCCCAAGATGACAAAAAAAACCTGAGTCTAACTATTGTAGGTGTGTGTGAACTATTTAGGCTTAGGTTATAATGTTAAAATGACTCCTTTAATCCACATTTATTTCATAAAACCTTTTTTTCTAACTATTATTCCTTTTTTTAAGCCTTAAAAAAGAACTTTAGCATCAATTTATAAGTCACTGGTTAGACTAAGATGTTTTTCCCTTAATAGCTTATTGTAGATGCATATGACCTTAAATGAGATTTATCATTGTGTAAAATGACTTATTTTATCTCCCCCCCCTCCCTTGATAAAAATTAATATTTTGTATCCTCCTGAATATTGTATTCACCTTATATGATTCTTTGGGTTCATGACTAGGTTTCCTTTTACCATGACTAGGATAACCCTATATGTAGGCCTACCTATAGGTTACTTTTTCTTATATTTAGCTTTTCCATGAGGTTATAGGACTCTTATTTAAACCCTTTTTCTCACAAAATTCATTATTTAACTTGAACTTAACATAATAATCTAAGAACACCACTTTGGTCGTTATAAAAAATTCATTGTCCTATACTGAGCTATATTTGTGAATTTTACATCCAAGTGACACCAATTTTCATGAGATAATTTTAAGGAAAGAGAGAATATGGAATAAACTTATGTATTATGGTTGCATGAAATTATAGGTCATTTATGCCAAGGATTATATCAAAGCTATCTAATGATATATGGAAGTATGTGGTATGTCAAGGTACATAGAAGAGTGTTTCAATGACAAAGAAGAGTGCCATCATAAGAAGAGAAGAGTGTATTCATGAGAGGTGTCATGATTAATGTCACTCATGAAAGAGAGAGAGTGTTACATGAAAGATATTTTTCATGAATATTATGAGCATCGAAGGTACATATCATCAAAGAGTGTTTAAAGATAACTAATATTTCCATAGATAGTGTATGAAGTGGTCTGTAAAAGTCACTGATGTCATGATATAAATATTTATGTGTATAGGAATTTATATGTATAGTATTTCATAATCATGACATTAATAATTCTAGGGTGAGCCTTGTGAAGGAAGGTTGATCATATGGATTTAGGCTTGTATGAGGTTGTATAATATTTTTTTATTAGAAATATAATGATGAAGTTACATGAGTGTGTTTTGATGTATTATATATGTGTTTTTTATTGTTTATTGAGGTCATGACATGGAAGTAGCAAGTCAAGGTGTTTAGTGCTTTGAATGCTTGAGCCTAGTCATTGCATGTTGAAGGTATGAGATGGTGAAATGATGAGTTGAGTGAGCTCAGGCATGTGAGAGGTTGTGGAGGTTGTTTTAGCATGATTATAATGTGTGGATACACTTATAAGTGTTTTAAATTGAGTTTTTAAAGGTAGGTCCTTAGTCTTGGTCTACACCTAAACCATTCAATAAAACTGCCTAGCCTAATAAGAAATGAAGATCACATTTTAAGGTGAATGTGTGATGTGTATCATGGATATATGTAATTAAAGTTGTTTTAGGAGTGAAAATTAAGTATGAGGTCATAGTTTTTAGGAAATTTCATGAAAAATGGGTATGAGGTCTTTCAAGTGCACATAATCAAGGTATACAAACCCAATAAGAACTCTCAAGCATCAATTGGCATGTGTAACATATTAATGGGAACCTAATATATTAAAAATGTATTGGTAAGGGTCCTATATAATATCTTTAGGAATTGGTTTTAGATTTAAGGGGTTGTCCTTTATGAACAACTATTAACACCAAAACATGTGTTTAACCTCCTTAAAACCCTAATAAGGACATGATGTAAAATATATTTTTTAAAATAGCCAAATATGGTATAAAATTCATATAAAATCTATTATATCATGTATTTATATCTTCAAATCACCTTTAAGTGCTTGTGGTTAGCTATATGAGAGAGTAAATGCATAGATACATGCTTATTTGTAAAGAAGTTATTGTAGTTAGAAAAATTTGCATTGGTAAAGAAAATAAAATGAATGGGAAAAGAATATATAGAATCATAATACATTCCCATGATGTTTCATGGATAGGTTACACCGTTTAGGTATGCTAAATTGATCATCTAATTTATCTAGTCACAGATAAACCTAATGGTGTGAATAGTGAAAAACCTAAACATAGATGAAAAGATGAATTTGAGTATGTTTTCATGATATAATTATGAAACCAAGTGAATTTATAATTTATTTATTAATTTAAAATCATTTTTTTCTTTTAATAATCATTTGAGGTCATGTGTGTAGGGAAAAAGTTACTCATAAAATGACTAGTTTGGTTTAAATATGACTGTGAAACATGATGTCAAGAAATTGGTCTTCAAGACCAATATCTATCATTGTAACATATGATTTTTAAATTTAAGTATGTCTTAAGTATATATAATAACCATTTACATTCATAAATATTCATGAAAAGTGTCTACGTAGGTGTTGGAGGTATATGTCACCATGACTGATCTATAAGGTAAACTGGTAGTTTTGAGTAGGTAAGTTACAAAGATCTTCTTGAGCCTTTATGTTTTGAGTAAAAGTGTCTAATACATTTGGTAATTACCCTAAGGTAATTTATAATATATCTATGTTTATTTCTATCATATATGTGTTTTTTAATTTTGTTTAGTCTTCATTCTTGTAAGCTAAACTTTTGAGGCACACATGCCTAATAGGACAATTTGTCCTAAATGAGCTTTCATCATATGAATGGAAGATACTTGTATTAAAAATCATGGAGGAGGTTATTAGAGTTAATTGGATAATTTATTTAATGGTTTTAAATTTTTTTATAAATCCATCTATGGCCAAGAGTATCAATCTTTAACGCTAAGAAGATAAACCTAATGTAATTAGGTCTTAATAAGACCTAAAAGTGAAATGAGGCCTATTTGAGTCATGAAAAATAAAAAGGGACTCAAATTTATTTTTAATAATGTTAATGAGATTTAATAAGACCTATTACATTTATTACCTTATAGGTTAAGGTTTTTGGTCCAACCAAGTGGTATATGAACAAGAAATGAGTATATATACTAGAAATTTTAGGCTTATTTCAATAAGCTTAGTATAAGAGAATGGATTTATAAATCAATGAGTATAAAGAGGTTAGGAAACATGATATAAACCTCAATTTATATAATAGGATAATATAATTAATATCATATAGGTTGTCTAAATTTTAATATCAAGGTCATATGACCTATTTAGTCTTCAAGATGGATATTTGAGAGAATAAGCTTAGAAGCAGTTTTTGAGAGAGGTCAAGTAAAGTAGAGCTAAAGGAGTGATAATTATCTATTCAGAGGATGTAAAATTTATATAAATTATGTATTCATGATTTATTATAGTGGATATAGTTTAGATAGAGTAGATAGAGAGCTAAATGGAAGATTATAATAAAGAAGGTAGATTAGATAAATTGGTGTTTGTTCAGAAAGGGAGTTGAAGCTTCCATGCAGGTTGGTGCTTGTAGAATTGGTATTGGTTGAGTTGGTACCTATTTAAGAAGTATTTGGAATTACCTTGAAGTTTAGTGCTTGAAATTTTTTCCTTGTACTAATTTTGTACTTAGTCTAGGTGGTTATAGCCTCCTAACAAGTGGGTGATTGCTAAAGTCAAGTGCGTGATTGGTAAATTTGGGGTTAGTGATCCATGGTGGGTTGGTGCTCAAATAAATATGATAAATTGTCTTAATTTAAATTTTTTCCAGGATTTATCTTAGTTTTTTGATTCCCCATGAGGTTTCCCCACATATGTGATGTGTTATCCTATTTCATACTCATGTGGTTGGTTCTTAATGCATTGCTAGATCACTGTGTTGCTTTCATAGTTCATAGATGAGTGGATGTAATTGATTGAATGTTTTTGAATATTAAATAAATTCCCTCCCTCTCATTAATTATAATTCTAATAGAACATAAATATTATACATGAAATAATGTATATTCTAATTTAGGACATTCCTATACCTATAGAACATGCTAATGTTGGGGGTATCTCATTCCATAAGTCACATTATTATAGGTTATATATTTTAATGAAAATTCCAATATATTATGTTGATATATATTGATTTATTACACATGAATTTCTCTCTCTTATATTATTCTCAATATTATCATTTAAAAATATGTGGTTTTTCTATACTGCCACTTTAACATAGATTGATATTAAAGACTAGTTTAACTTATTTTATGCTTCATTATTGTTATTTATTTTCATATGGAATAATCATCAATTATTATTTGTGTGTTTCCCTTATCTTATTTTTTAACATTTATTGATTGAGTGTTTCATCTTTATTTTTCCCTTACCTTCTTTTTTTACTTTTGTTTGATGGAGTTTTCTATTGTATGACTCTTTCTTTTGGCCCTTGCCTTCTATTGACGATTTTCCCGCACTGGAAAAAATGGGTCAAACCCCTATAGTTAAAATATTATATAGGGGATGTTTATAATTTTACATGGTAATTTTTAGCTCATTTGTGTCATTCCTTATGCCATTCTAGTTTACTCATAGTATAACTTGGTCCTTGTATCATTTGGTGTCTAATGGACCATTTTAGAGTCATTTTATGCAAGTGGTATGTCTTCATGGTGATAAATGTAGTTAGGGCATGGATTAGGCAAATGTAAAGTGTTTTAAAGACCCTATTGGATTCTAAGAAAGCTTATAATGACTTATGAATCTCCTGGTTTTCATTTGGTTCTTCATCATATTCATCTAAATATCTTAGATTTAGTGGTAGAATTTTGAGTAGGGTTTTGATGACATCATAATTACCATGCAAGGACAAATAAAAGAGAATTGATTATATGGGTCTATTAAATTTTTTGTAAAGATCATATACACCAAATCTTAGGTCCTCTACCCAAGTGAATCCCAATTTGGCCTCTTAGCCACTTCCTAAATGTTTTCTCACACTTAACCATTTGATCAAAAGGTTCAATCAAAGCCAAGTGAGAATCTTCATGAAGATATCTATTACACATGTAATATTTATAGGGGAAGATGATAATATGGGTTTGCTAATTTTGGTCCCTAGTTATTCTGCACTAAGTCCCATGTCCTTTATCTAAGTGAAAATGAAGTTATACATGTGCAAAGTTGGGATCCTAGGTATTTCTACTAAGTTTCCCATAATTGTTTAAGTTAAACCAACACATGATGTCACATATGGTTAGCTATGAAATATCCTTATTCAAATTCAAATATCTTCACTTGATAAGCTCTTGGGACCATTTCATCAAATGTGTTCATCCTTTTTGGTAATAAGAGCATATCTTACAAATTTGGGACCTCTATGTTTCTCACACTTCAAGATCCCAACTTTCAAAGTTGGTCAAAAAACATAAGATGTTCATGCAAACATTAAGTTAAAGATTGAGTGAATATCTACCTATGTTTACATTTGATAGTCCACATGCCATCAATCACCTTCTACAACATGATGAATTATGGTTATATAAATGTCAAATTTAAAGACAAAGAAACTAAGTCCTTTTGAGCTTAAATTTCATAGTCATGTGACTATCAATGAGGGTCACATGTAAATTAGAATATGTCCCATTGACTATAATTTTTAAGAACATGGATCAGAAATTAGCTTTCAAACAATGTGTCCCAGCAAGATCAAGGGTCCTCACTCACTCATACATCTCAATCCAATGGTATGAGGTAATTCAAATAGTCAGTGAGATCGAGGGGTAGACATATAACACAAGTGTGTGAAGCTAGAAACTAACAATAAGATATTGAGTATTAATGCATGTTTACCAAGTGGCACTAGTAGGGAAAAGTATGAAATTTAAAATAAGATATAAAGGCTCACATTTATTCATACCTATCATATTTGATGGTGCAAGATGAATCAAAGGATCAAGGATTTGAGTCAATTTTAGATGACCAATCAAAGCAAAGGTCAATGACTAGTTTCAATGAGGCAAAGTAAGTAAAATCTATGATTTAAATATCCATCATGGTTCATTTAGATCCAAATCCAAATGTTTCAAAATATTATACTAGAGTAGACACAAAGACTCAAATGGTTTCATCTATGGGATCAACTTCTAAAAAGCGACCACATCCTTCCACTATACACAATATGACAAACTGGTTTAGAGAAGTTTAGAATTAGGATAAGGACCTAATAAATTTTTTTGGTTGTTCTATCTAGATTTATATTAGAACACAATTTTAATTCTTGATTCTACCATTACAAATATCATTGAGGATCAAAGAAGGAATATTGTAACTATGTAGTACCTAAAAGTGATGAGGATCAATCAAATGGCTTGAAGGATTGTAATTTATGGAAGAAATTGTAACTATCCTAAATAATTCAAATGAACCAATTAACCTAGAAATAAGGCCATTCTCTCTTATGGTCATTCTTCCATAAATATATCCCTTGATTTATTTTTAAAGAGTTCCACTATAGGTATGGTAAATCCATACTAGAATGACATCATATTGTGCCTTTAAACATTAATGTATTTTTGATTTTTAAGTTCTTGGACAATTGATTGAGTGTGAAAGAGATGTATGGTAGTGAAATATGATTACTCTCTATCCTTTTCTCCCCTTATCATTGCATGTTTGAGTGAGATTTATATTCTAATAGGTCATATGAAGTGTTGTTAAGTGTATGGTCCTATCTTTCAAGTATACAATGAGCCTTAGTGTTTGCAACTATCCTATGCTTCACTTGTGTTGGATTTATCTCATACATCTCACCTTCATATTTAAATACTCATGTTATAATCCATAGGTCTTAGAAATCAATTTTCACATCTTGTTTCTTAGTGAATGAAAGTATGATGGTCATATGGAATACATCTTGGTGTATCACCCCCTTAAATTAGATTTATTTCGTGTAACTTCTAACTCTTTTCCCATAAGTAAGAAGTAACATAGGAGTAAGAATTTCAAGATACATCTAGGGATCTAACCCTTAAACCTATATGTTCACTTTCCACTATAGGTATACCCACATAACTAGAAGTGTTCCCATGTTTTCAAAATCTGGAGGAGGCTTAAGAACTCTCTTATAGGGTGAAATATTTGGTGACAATATTTTGGGAACACCTAGTGGGACCCCATTATATTTAAAGATAACTTATCAAGGTGAATGTTGGTCTTGATAACACCACCTACAATGCGGTGTGTTACTCAACATTTGGCAACTCCTCAAAGTAAATCTAGTCTTGATACCATTTTTTTTATATTCTTATCCTCAATAATTCATGGTCCTCACTAGGTCATCATCTATTAGACAATCCATTCCTAATCATCCACCTATTCAGCTTGATATCCCTCTTAGAATTCAATATCAACAGCCTAATCTACCTTTTGAAGAATGGGTAGATTTTACTAGAGGAAGAAGAGCAAGAGGTTGAAGAAGTTGAAAATATTAAAGTAGAAAACATGGATAAACCTCATAATCTCCATACCTTAAACACTAATAATCCAATCCAAATTCATACTTATGATGACATACCTCCTAATGCAACAAAAGGTGTGACCACATTCAATTGTGAGAGTCATGTCACACCTAATGATAACATTAGAGATATCTCTAATTTTTGTAGTTTCCATAACAATGTTTGAGAGACCATTGATATTAGGCTTCTTGCCATGTTTTTTAAAGAGAAATATATTGATTGGAATAGAAATATATAAGGTGGATACATCACAACATGGGATGATTTTGGAGTATTTTTGACTTCCATATTTAGTAAAGAAAGTGACGATGTTTCTCTTATACATTAGCTTAAAGTGATAAAAATAATACCCAAATAAATAATGCATGAATTCAATGAAAGGTTTTAGAAGACTTGTCATAGGTTACCTCCCCCTATGCGTCCACCTTCTAGTTTTGTGTTCCCCACTTACTTGAGAGCCATTGGGACTAAAATCACTATTATGATTCAATCTATGGGATGATCCACCCTCCCTAAATCATATGAGATTTCTATCAAATCTTAAAATAATCCTATCCAACGTATAATAATACACCCTAAAGTGTTTATGCTTCTTTTATCTCATACTTTGGATAGAAATCTAGATGTAAACAAAGTTCCTACTTTTAATACCAAAGCTAAGGTGGCTCTTAGGAAAGAAAAAAGTAATGTTTATTGGAAATCCAAGTTCCTAGCCTTAGATGCTCAAAATAGATAAGATAATGTGTAAAAAGTTGTTTATCATAACACTTACCCATATCATCAATATGTGCAGAGGGAGACGCCAATGGAATCTTAATCCCAATAGGCCTACTAATACACACAATCCTAATTCTTCCACTAATACCAAGAAGATGGTACTAGTACATAACAACATTGTATAAGGAAAATATTTATATAATGACCAATTCATGGATGCCAATAAAAATGGAGATCAAGCCCTAATGTCTCAAGGGGTAGTCACTCCCCTCTTATCGAGTGAATATGAGGTGATAATGCAAGCTAATGAGGTTTGGAAACCTCAAGGATAAATATTTAATAATTTCCTAGTTTGAGACACTTTGGTGATAAACTAAGGATCCTCTATTGCATAAAATACAAGGTCCAAGAAGAGGTATCTAGGAAATAGTAGAAACATACCCATAGGATCCTCTAGTCACCCTACAAGAAAACAAGGTGTAGCTATAAGTGTGATAGTTACATATGTTTCTGTGATAGATCTAAAGGCTTCCATACCTCCAACAAGTTAGGGCATGGTAGGGTCTATTCAAAGTGCTTCTATTCATAAAGTTCTAAGAAATTATTTACATCTAAACAAAAAATAAATGCTGATTAATAGTGCTCTAAACATAGTATATTCCTTGAAGAGTGCCAAATCATCTATCTCCTTGTGTGATATCCTTCATATGCTTGACCAAAAATAATCATTACAAAATAAATTATCCACTATTCCTACTAATCCCTTGTCTCCAAATCAAAGTCAAGGCCATTTTAATTTTTAAAATTCTCCTAATACCATTATGGAACCTTCAACTAGAGATGAGAAGCCTCCACCATTTTACCTCACCCTCATTATAGATGACAAATTGGTGCATAACTGCATAGTTGATAGTGGAGCTTCTACTTGTTTCATGCCCAAAATTATGAGCCAAATAACAAGGGGGTCCGTCAATTAGATGGTACACCTACCAAGACATTAGGTCTAATAAAATGCTTGAAGGTGATCTTACATGGTTGTCCCAATTTTCCTATCTTATATGACATAGTTGTGATTGATCTCACAACCCACTTTGTAATCTACCTATCAAGGGATTTCACTACTAAGATAGGTGGCTATCTATCATTTGACTAGTATTTTTGGATTTTAGAACAAGATATGGCACAAAGGTGAAAATTAGGATACAACCTCTCATAAGGTTTCATATTAAACCTTACATTGATATAAATTCTAATTTTAATTGTGTCATTCATGAAGTAAGGGATTTTATTCTAAAATATAACACTTGTTCCAAGATTAAGGGCATTACAAATTTGTTTATTGATGAATATGGTACTAATACTTATGAATATGATCCTTAATCTCTCATAGAGGAAACTAATCTAGGAACATATTATGCATGAGGAAGGAATATAGACACCTTCTACTTATTATTATGATTCATACATATTTAATTTTAGTTGCTCTTATAATGTGGTTGAGTATGAAGGTTTGATTCATGGCCTTAAATGGGAAATGAGAAAAGGGATCAAGAATATATATGTGTATGGAGACAAGAAGTTGGTTGTGCACCAGGTGAGGAATGTGATTGCCACCAAGAACCCTTCACTTAATTCATACAAAGATAGGGTATGGGATATACTTGAATACTTCAATGAATTCAACATTAACTCAGTCCTAAAGGAACAAAATTTTCATTTTCATAGACTAGCTGCCATAGGAGCCCAATTTCACACTCTGACTACCATAAAGGAAGAAATAAAGCATTCTCATATTAAGTTCATTATCAAACATTATGTACCTAATAATGAAGTGTCTTGAAATTTTTTTTAAAGTGACAAGCACATCACATCTTTCTTATAAAATGAGGTTAATTTTTCTTTAAGAAACTAAGGGAGGCTCTAAGAATAGTTGGGTGACCAGATTATAAAACTAAGGACCAATTAGATACCTAAGGGTTTGGTGAAATTAGGAATAATATTTATAAAAAATGATTATAAAAGGAAGGAGAAAGTTATTATATCTAAAAAATAGGATAATTATGAAATATTCTTGGTCTTCAAGGACAAACTCCTCAAACTAGGCAAAGTATGTTTTGCACCAAAAAAGCAAGCATTCAATTAACTATGTAGAGAGTTTCATGATATATTTTCTTGAGAATATAAAGACCTCAAAGGATTTCATACTATCCTAGCATATCATACCATATATTTGGAACGTATAGTTAAATTTATTATATATAAGCAAAGACCCATCAACCCCAAGGTTTAGAAACTCATGAGGTTATAGCTTATCAAACTCCTTGAATCTAAGGTTATATTTCCCATCAAGAATTTAACATGTGTATCTAACCTTGTATTTGATATAAATAAGAATGGGAAGATAAGGATTTTTTTAGACTTTAGGGACCCTAATCGAGTGTGTTTTAAAGACCACTATCTTGTACCCTAAATGGAGTAAATTCTACATATAATTTCATGTTCTTAGTGTTTATCTCATCTAGATGGCTATTCAGGATAAAATAAAATTTTATTCAATAAAGATGATTAGTTTAAGATAGACTTTATGATCAAATGTGGGACATTTACTTATAGTAAGATTAATTTTAGATTATCTAATGCTAGTGCCACTTTTCAGAGAGAAATGGACATGGTGTTTAAGGGTTTGAGAAATGAGATGGTACTTATTTATCTAGATGATATAAAAATATTTTCCAAGGATATAGATGAACACATGCAACATTTAAGGTAAGTGTTTGAAATATTTAATGAATATGTGGTATCCCTTAGCCCAAGAAGTATATCTTTGTTTCTCGTGAAGGTAATCTCTTGGGACATATTGTTTTGAAGGATGGTCTAACCCTTGATCTTGAGATAGTAAAGGCTATCTTGGGCTTACCATTACCTTTGAAAAAGAAAGGTCTTCAAGTTTTTTGGGTAAGATAAATTTTTTAACAAGGTTCATACCTAGTTTTTCATATTTATTAAAGTCTATCATGTCTACGCTTAAGAAGAACTACACTTTCTCTTGGACCAAAGAGAGTAAGAGCAGTTTTGAAGCCATAAAGAAATAAATTGTAGAATCTCCTACCCTTGTGAATCTTAATTTTACTAAATACTTCATGTTGTATTCATTTTCTAACCTCCATACTATCTCATCCATACTAATTAAAAAGAATCATGAGAGTGTGGAGTAGCCAATGACATTCTTTAGTAAAGGTTGAAAAGAATATGAAGCTAGATAAACCTTTGTAGAGAATTAGGTCTTTGTTATTATAATAGGACTAAAAAAATTTAGACATATCATGTCAAATAACAAGATTCATGTCATGGTTTCTCATCCTAGTGCCAAGGAATTTCTTTTGAGCATAGACCTTAGTGAAAAAAGGGAAGGGTAGATCACTAAAGTGATGGAGTATGATGTTGATATCAAAGTGAAAAAATTGGTAAGGGCTAAAGGCTTTTGTGAATATATAATATTATATCTTCATGAATCAAAATAAGCTCTAGTCAACCATGAGTGTCTACAACTAGCTAGCCCATTACCTCCACAAGATTAGACACAGAACATGATCAAATTTCTTTAAAATGGTGAGTATCTTGATAATATGAATAGATCACAAAGGAGGTGTTTTAGATTGTAATGTATCCCATTTTATCTTATGAATGACATGTTATTTAGGAGGGACATCAAAGGTGTGATATTGAGATGAATTGATAATGACCAGTTCATAGTGTTACTTAAGAAGTTCCATAATGGCATAGCATGAGGTCATTGCTCTATAAGGACCATAGCTACCAAGATCATGATGGCTGGATATTATTGGTCTAACCTATTTAAATATTGCCATACTTAGGTGAGAAGGTGTGGATAATGTGCCTTCTGTATAGGAAAGGAAAATTGTGTAGCTCTTCCTCTAAGGCCTATCCAAGTTGACCAATCATTTAAGCAATGGGGTATTGACTTCATTGGTATGATAAATTCCCCATAAATTTATGGTCACAAATGGATACTCATAGCAACTAACTAGTTTACCAAATGGATTAAGGCAATATCATTGAAGGAAGCTAATGAGAGTTCCACCTTGGAGTTTTATGAGAGCATCATAATGAGGTTTTTCACCCATTATACTATCATTTCAGATAATTATCTTACTTTTATGGGTGATAAAATAGCTGACTAGGTAAATAAAAATGGCATATTCTTGAGCACTTCATCCAACTATTACCCTCACAGTAATGGGCTGGCTAAATCTACCAACAACAACCTGATCAAAATAATTAAGAGAACCTTGGAGCATAACTAAAGAGCTTGGCATACCAAACTAAAGACAGCCTTATGGGCTGATAGGATAACTCCCAAGAGGTCAATAGGGAATTCTCCTTTTGTTCTTGTCTATGGAAGGGAAGCTAGGCTATCCATATCTCAAGAGCTGTCAACCTTAGTATTATCACACCAACTAGAGTTGCTTAAGAACACTCCCATGGAAGTGAGATTGATATAACTAATAAAGTTATAATATACTAGAAGTAAGGCTCATCAAGGCATGGAACATCAGCAAGTACTGATGAAAAGGTCTTTTGACAAAAATGCAACTCCAAGATTATTTCAAGAAGGTGACATAGTATTGAAATGAGATGAATATAGAGCTAATTTGGGTAGGTATACTAAGTTTTATGCCCTATGGAGTGGACCATATGTCATCACCAAGTCTAAAAAAACAATTCCTTTCAATTAGTAAAGATTAATGGAGAAGAACTTCC
Source organism: Torreya grandis (assembly GCA_037957365.1). Lineage (NCBI taxonomy): Eukaryota > Viridiplantae > Streptophyta > Pinopsida > Cupressales > Taxaceae > Torreya > Torreya grandis. The sequence continues at coordinate 624,013 of JARHVA010005239.1, forward strand.
TATCCTTGTGAATGGGATATACTTAAAACCCTCCTATTAAGAGTTGAAGGTTTGTCCTATAAATATTAGGTTAGGTGTGTGTTTCCCTTCTTGTTTTTTTGTGTTCCAATAAGTGCTCTTCAGTACATATGTGTTTTCCTTAGTTCTTTGTTTCATGTTTGCTTCCTATAATTTTGATTATTTGGTGTGTTATTCAAGAATTTTATGTGTTAAAATTGCTATACATGTGACCCCATAGCCCAATGGACAAGATTAGGAAATCGGTCATTGCATAGCAAGCATGCCACCCCTAAGAAACTACTAAGAATATTGACCATTTTTCCCCTCAGGCCAAAATGAGTCAACCCACTATAATCAAAATCTTATATAGGTGATTTTTATAATGTTATAGGGTATGATACAACTAATCTGGTGTCATTCCTTATGCCATTATATTTTAGTCATATTCTAGCCTAGTCATTATGTCATTTGGTGTCTAAAGGACCATTTTAAAGTCATTTTATGAAAGTGGTATGTCCTCATGGTGATCGATGTAGTTATGTCATAAATCAGCTTACTAATGGATGAGTAGATAGAAAGTGTTGTTGAGACCGTATGCAATGTTAAGGATGCTTGGAATGACTTAGGAAGAACCTAATTTTCATCTAATTCTTCATTATATTCATCTAGACATATTAGGTCTAGTGGTATAATTTTGATTAGGGTTTTTCTGATGTTATAATTTCCATGTGAGGATGAGTCAGGGAGAATTGATAATATGGTTTTGTTCACTTTTAGGTCAACATAATATATACCAAATATTCGGTCCTTCACCGAAGTGTATCCAAAGTTATGGAAATTTGATGTTGGCCTCTCAACCACTTCCTACATGTTTTGTCACATAGCCATTTTATCAAAAGGTTTAAGCATAGCCAAGTGAACATCTTTATGAAGATATATCTCACACATGTGGTAATTATAGAAAAAGATGGTCACATGGGTTTATTCATTTTGGTCCCTAATTATTTTTTGCTATGTCCCAAGTCCTCTGCTAAAGTGAAAATGAAGTTATACATGTGCAAAGTTGGGCTCCCGAGCATTTCTTTGAAGTTTCCCATACTTAGTTGTTTGAGCTCAGCCATGATGGGATGTTATACATAAATAGTTATGAATTGTATTTCTTAAACATTGAATATATTCACTTGAGAAGCTCTTGGGACCCTTACATCGAATGGGTTTATCATTTTTTTATAGGAAGAACATCTCGCACAAATTTGGTACCTCCATGTTTCTCATGATTCAATATCCAAGAATTCAAAGTTGGTAAAAAAACATAAGATGTTTGCACGAACATCAAGTTAAAGCTCGGGAGAATATCTACCTATGTTTAAATTTTATAGTCTATGGGTTGCTCATAAAATTATATAGAATGATGAATAACGGTTGCATGAACATGAAATTTAAATAAAGAGCAACCAAGTCCTTTTGAGCTTAAATATTATGATCATGTGACCATCAATGATTGTTGCACAAATGTTAAAATATGTCCCACAAAATATTAATTTTAAAACCAAGGACTAGCCATTTTATTTTAAATAATGTGTCCAATTAAGATCAATGATCCTCGCTCACTCATACATCTCAATACAATAACATGAGATGAGTTAAATAGTTAGTGAGATTGAGGGTTCAATACATGGCACAAGCATGTGAAGCTACAAATTGATAATAAGATCCTAAGGATTAATGCATGTTTGCCAAGTGACACTATTAAGGAACAGGTTGACATTTCAAAGAAGATATGAAGGTTCATTTTCACTCAAAACTAGTAGATCTGATGGTATGAGATGAGTTGAGGGATCAAAGATCTAAGTCAAGTCTTGATTACCAATTAAAATAAAGGTTGACAAGTAATTTTGATGGGGCAAAGTAGGTAGAAGGTATGAAGCCAAACTTGAGTACGGTTTAATTAGAGGCAAAGCTAATTATTTTGAATGATCTTATTGGAGTAGGCATGTAGAATCAAATGGTTTCATCTCTACAACTAGCTACCTAAATGGGACCACATCCCTCCACTATACACATTATGACAAACCTATTTGGAGTGGTTTAGAATCATGAGAAGGCCCTAATATATTTATGTTGTTTTTCTAACCATATCGATGTATTGATGCCAAAACCTAGTCAAAATGCTTGATTTTACCATTACAACCTTCAGGGAGGAACAAAGAAGGAATATTGTAAGTATGTAGTAATTGAATGTGATGGGGATCAATCAAATGACCTAAAATAGCATAATTTATGGAAGTAGTTATAAATACAACTGAATCATTCCAACAGATTGATTCCCCTATAGCTAAGGTGCTTCTCTTTTGCTACCATTCTCCTATAAATATAACCCTTGAACTATTTGAAAATAGTTCTAATCTTGGTATGGAAAATCTCTACTAGAATGACATCATATTGTGCCTTTTAACATTAATGCATTTTTTTTTAGTTCTTAGATAATTGTTTGAGTGTTCAAGTAATGTTTGGTGGTGCAAAGTTATTACTCTCTATATTTTTCTACCCTTATCCTTTCATGTTTTAGGGAGAGTCCTATTCTAAAATGCCATATGAAGTGTTGTTAAGTGTATGGTCCTATCTTTAAAGTTTATAATGATCCTTAGTGTTTTCAACTAGCCTATGGTTCACTAGCTCTCATACATTTCACCTTCATATTGAAATACTTGTGTTATAGTATATAGGTCTTGGAAATCAATTTGTGCATCTTGTTTCTTAGTGCAAGAAACTATGATGGTAATATGGAATACATCTTGGTGTATCACCCCCTCCCTTAAATTAGATTTATTTCATGTAACTTCTAACTCTTTTCCCATAAGCAAGCATTAACATAGGATTAAGTATTTCAAGATACATCTAGGGAGCTTGCCTTTAAACCTAGAGGACCATTTCCAATATAGGTACACCCACATACCAGGAAGTGTTCACATGTTGTCCAAATATAAAGGAGGCTTTAACACCCTCTTCTAGGGTAATATATTTGGTGACAACACCTTCTTGTATGAATTTAGTTTGGTTGAGTTTCTAGTTGTGTGAGTTTTTATTCATGTATTCCTTTCATTGGATTGTGACATTGGGTTTTGCACTATGTACAACTTTTTCCTTTTGTGACATTGAGTTATATTAAATGTTTTATTTTATTATATACATCAACGCCATGACATTGTGTGATTATGAGTAGATACATATATTTTTTCCCTAAGCTTGTGGTATTGTGATCCATATTACATGTTTATCTATTTGTGTATGGTGCTATGATCCATATCATGCACCTATTTTTTAGGTTATTATTCAACGATTTAAATATGAATTAAATTATACTACATTCCTAATTGATGCATCTATCTATATATGACCCTTGTATGTTTCAAATTGTAGGTTTCATATGCCTTTAAGACATAATGTGTATATATGGTGACATGTTATCCTCATATTATCACATGTTTTTACATGATCATATCTTTTTATATAGTATGGGGCATTTAAATCTTTATTTAAGATGAGTGACTCAAAGGCTACATCCCTAACCTCAAAATGTTCACATAAAATGGAATTTTCATAGTGGTTAAGCCTTACATATGAAATGTTTTCATATTTTTGGATCACATTATGTGATTCACTTGGTTTACATGGGCATAATTTACAAGTTTTCTCCACATAAGTAGGGCATGTGTTAGGAATTACATATGTTAAAATTCTATTTTTTAATTATATAGGTTAAAATATGGGTTTAGGGTCCCTTTCCATTAAAAAGATATCAAAATGTATATAGGAAAAATCAGAAAGTCAAAAATATATAGAACCTAAAAACCATCCATAACCACTGACTTCAGCTAAAAAGATGCCAAAACATGAACAATAAGATGAGAGAAAATCTAGATGCTAGACGAAGCTAGTATGAGTCCTCAGACTCAGAATATAGGAGCAATTTTTTAGTCCCCATATTATCTAATTTATTTTCCCTACCTCTAGTATATTTTCCTATTCCTTACACATATTCCATGATGGACCTCTTCCTCTTTTACCCAATAGACTTAAACTCCTCCTTATAATGTTCAACATCCATCTTAGATTCATCTCCTACACCAATATAGCTAGTTATTTCTCCTTAGGAGGTTTTCTCATCAATTTCTTATTCCTCTTTATCCTACTAAAATTCAGCCATACCCAAGGAGAAATAACTAGAGACCAAAAAACTTTTGATCTTCTCAAACTCATTAGATATTTCCATCCCCAAGAATTTTAGAATTGTCATCTTTGTTTGTAGCTTCTCAACGAACTATTCAATCTCCTCTATTTGTTTGAAATTAAAGGAGGCCTTACCCATACTTTTTATGGGTGTCACTACTTTATTGGGGGCCTTTTGGATTTTATTAAGGTGAAAGTTTCCCTAAATATTCTCTACTCTAAAGAGAACATTTTGACTCCATGAATATTCTACTTCTAGTTATCAGAATAAATCATCCTCCCTTTTAAATTTCTCTTACTCACCTTTAATGTGAGTATCCTCCATTAAATTTTTTTTATAAATGGGCTCCCCCTTTTTACCAAAATCAAGATGATCCCTTCATGGATTATATCATCTGAGTGGTTATATTTGAAAATATTAATAGAAACTTCCCATAATTTGAGAAGAAAAATGGGTCTACTAATTAGGTGGCCCCTAAAGTGGTTGAGGAGTAGAAAATGGTGAGATATAATCATCATGTGCTTCCCATCAAGGGTGATGTACCTAATTATTTGGAGGCACACATCTAGCCACTCCCTGGGGAGGTCTACCCTTAGGAACCCTTTTCGGTTAGACAATTTGGGATTTTTTTTTCAATGTTGTAGAAGATGTTAGAAAATTTGTCCTTCCTCTTTTTTTATTATAATGCCTTCACACATGAACAATCCATACCTATGATGTTACCTATAACTTCTTTGGTGAACATGAGCTTTGGATCATGCATTCGAACCTCTCTATCATTCCAACTATGAGAAAAGTCTATGGATACATCTGTATCATGGCCTACCAGTCTCTCCATGTAACCAATGATCCTACCCTTAACCATATTTTTCCAAATTTATGCATCTTCTTTCACTTTATCATAGGATATTACCTCTACCCAATCATGGTCACTTCCTATCCTTGGTTGTTTGATTTTTTTGCACTTTTAAAAGATGGCGACCCTAGCTGTTAAAATTAGAATTATGTTAAAAGTGATTCCATTTGAAATATTAGAGATTAATGTGAAATAAATCCAAACATTTAATTTCTTAAGGTGTGGACAAGACCTGATAGCCTTATATGTGTAATATTTCCTCCTCTTCTACTAATTGTATTTAACAATGATGGATACCATAAAATCACACATTGAATTGTCATTTGTAAAGATCAACGAAAGGGATGAAATCAATAAGAAATGGCACATCACCTTACCAATGGGTGAGGGATCCACTAAGAACCCCTATATTTTCCATTTTATTTACACATTTATCACCTTCTCTATAAGCATGATCAATGAACACCCTTTTGAAGAATGTAATATAAAATTTAGCATCTTCAAAAATAATAGTTATATTCTAAGAGGATTAGGATGAACCTTTTAGACATTTTATCATTCTCCAAACCCAAATTAACTTCAAGATCTATGCTCCAAAATTCATTATTAGCTTCTACCATATGATTGGTTTGGATCACTAGAGGTCCTACATATGCTACCATGAGATTCCCATTATAATCCTAGATAACACCTCTAGCTCTTGCAAGTCCAAGGTTCCCTTTAACTGCTTCATCAAAATTCAATTTATAGCATTGAGTTGGATGCTAGATCCACTTGATATCCAATCTATCTACAAACTACTTGTGAGAATATGTAGGGATTTCACTATTCAACAAGTGGAGAATCTAAGAAAATTTGGGGGAAGGAGGATCATCAAAGTTGGAGGCAAAGGTTAACCAAGTCTCTTTTACAAGGGCCAAAATTTAATTGAAAGTTGAGGGATGACTAAGGTTCTAATTATAAAAAATGACCAAATTCCTTGAAATCCAAATTCTCTAAAATTTTTTAGGAAGAGTAATATTACTTTAGATTCTTAGAATAAGATAATCCCAAGGTGCCTTACATTGATAGATCAGATCCTTTATGGACCCAAGAGACACCCAAGATTAATTGGAAAAAGTAAAGAAATACTGAAAAATAGAGGAAGTAAAACAATGGGAAAGGAAGATATGATCAGTAAATTTAGTCTCGTATCTACATAGAGCACAACTATTAGGAATAGGAATTCCCCTCTTCATTAGATTATCCACTGTTAAGATTTTATTTTGAACTACCATTCAAAAGAAAACATTAACCTTGTGGATAAGATTTTTAATCCAAAACATTTACATAGGTTAAAATTTTATCAAATTGATTCATATTATCATATTTTGGGACATATTAGCACATTTTCATAGAATTCAATAGAAATTTATTTCACTATATATTAGATTGGTACAATTTGGACATATTTAAGGACATTAGGATTATTTATGCAACCCTGTTTTACAAATTTTCTATTTTAATGCTAACATTATTAGCACCAAAGGTATCATTCTGAATATAAAATATATTTGAAATGGTTGATTGATTATATTTAAATTTACATATGTATATGGTTTGGGATTACATTCCTTTCATATTGAGTTTCAAAATTAATTTTGGTTGATGTTTTGTGTCATTCAACAACCTAGTCAGGAATCCTTCTTCCTAAGGGTTGGGGCTTTTTTATTCCCAACATATTTCTTTAAATTATATGGCTTGCCTTAGGACATCATAATTATATTAAATTTATCGGTTGGGAATGATCACCCTAATTTACAAATCTTAAAAAAAAACACGTCTTCAAAGCTTCAAAGGGGAACATAATTCACCCTATTACAATTTTATTCCTTCCTTTCTCCTTAAATTAAAAAAAAATTGTATTAATATAATTTATTTCATATTTCAATTCATATATGGGTATTAATTAATGTATGTTTCATTACAGTTTTTCATGGATAAAATTACACATTTATATCCTTGTCCAAAATAAAAAGTGTGCTCACACACTTAGGTGCATCTCTTTATATTTTTAATCTAACATTATTTTTAATTTCAATACTAGAATAAAAAGGGGAAATTTGTAGAGACTAAAGTTTAGAATTATAAACTTGGAAATGTTATCCTTAATTTACCCTCACCCTACATTTTTTATGTGTACATAAATATATCTTATCACCCTTATCTTATAATCACTTAATTTTATTGATACAACTTTCTTGATTTCATATCAATCACTTATAGTAACTCCAATGTCTTTGCATAACCTACTTATCATCATACTCAATTATTTCCTAATCATTAGATCATAGTTTTCGCTTTCCATATGATTCAATTAAAATTTAGACAAATTTAAAAATATGAAGGTGTCAAGATTTGATGAATGACTTCACCAAGAAACTATCAATTTTCAAATTCAAATATTCTTTGTGGATAGCCCATATATTTTTCATGTTAGTGGCATGAGAAGCTAGCCAAGGAGTTATATATTGTTAAATAATAGTGTTTTTTCTTACATAGCACACCGTAATTTCATCAATGGAATCATATAACCTATTTTTATCTATATTTTTGTCTTCTCTTATATCAAGTTTACACTTGTTTCTATTTTTGGTTTGAATGGAAAAGTGTCCTTAAAAAGATGTAGTCTTGATATTGTATTAGCTTTATTCTTTGAATTAAGTTTGAAATTAGAATGTTAGTTATATGCACTTAGTATAAATGATTTTTCATAAATGAATTAATTTACAAAATACCTAAATTTTCGTGAACCTATTAAGTCTTGACCTACCTTGAGTCATATTCTATAAAAATACCAAAATTTCCACTTTTAGGGCCATTTCACCTTAGGTTTGTGTGTATTATTTGATTATTTTTTAGAGTTTATACATCCTTTTCTTGAGAACTTTAGTCAAATATTTTCTCCCATTAGCATTCATGAGATATGTTCTTAAGTGTTATTTTTTGGGCTTAGCTGATTTTGTGGATAGTTAGACTAAATTTGCTATACTTTGAGAGAATAGGTCTCCTTTTTCTACTTAAATTATTTTCACTTACTCCATCTATATTTATTATTGAATTTAAGTGACTTATAATTTGAATGGTTTTATTCAAATATTATTCCATTTTATTAATTTCAAAATAAAATATGGCTTTTAGATTGGCAAAGTGTTGATTTAACATTTTTTATTTCTTATACATTTTTCCTTTATTTTAGTCTTATGCATAGTCATTTTTCTTAATGTTCGAATTTAAAATATAACAGATAGTTATTTAAATCCACTACTTAATGGAAAATTCCTTCTTTCAAGTCCTTAATAAAGTGAGGATGTATCACTTATCCCTCTCTCCCTTATTTGAGAATATTTTACATTATCCATTTCTACCTAACTCTTCAAGTGCTCAAGAATGTGTTGTGTGGCACAATATCACATCCTCACCTTCCTCGGGACTCCTTAGTTCCTAAAATAGAAATTAAACCCCTTGTATGAGTGAGATAACACAACATGGAATGATCCCATCTCCATATGTCCTCAGTGTATTCTTTTCTCCTTCATAAACCCTTTAATCCTTCATATACATGGGATCATGCCATGTTGCATGATCTTATATAGTTGGGCCCCAAGATGGTCTATTTATTTCTAGGATTTTTTTAATCCTAAGGTGATTAGGATCTCAATGCATGTAAAGATCTCATTTCACTACAAACTTATATCTCATAAATCTAATAATGTACATAAGTAGACCCTAAGTACATGAATGGCTGTCACATGACATCAAACACTAACTGAACAAAACTTGGATGTCCACATCATTATTTCATGCACTTGAATTTGATGGTTGTCTAGCCTATCAAAACAATCATGCCAAAAATGAACTCAAAACATTGCCTATCCAATGGTTTTCAAAATTTTCTTTTGTTTATTTTCCTAAGTAATTTGTCCCTTTTCATTCCCATTCAAGGTATTTGTTTGATTGTTTTTATGGTTTCATATTTCAAAATTTGTAATTTAATATTTCATTAAGCTAAATAGACCTAGGTTTTAATATCAAGGAAATTTTTATTCTCAAACCCAAACACATTTTTCTTCCTTTCAGACTTAAATGCCTAAATGTTTATAATCTTATATCTTTTGACATAGCCATTTTCCTTCAACTAGACCTATTCACTTTATGATTACGTAATTTAGGTAGATTTATCCTTTGGTTCTAATTTGTTTTTTCATTGATTTTATAGTGAATTTATTATTTGTTTTGATTTTTTCTTTGACTTATTCATTCAACTTTAATTAACTAACTATTTTTTGGTTCATGCTTTCTTCTTAAGTCAATTTTTTTTTCATAATTTAGACTCTAATGGTTACTCTTTATTAAAATTATAATGATCACTTTTCTTTTATTATAGGCCCATATCTAGTGAAAACCTATAATTTGTCAAGATCACAAGGGCATACTTAAAAATTCCTTAGGAAAAAAACAAGTCTAAGTATCCTTAAAGTGCATGGGATCATGCCATGTGGAATGATCTTGTTTCCTTGGGTTATTAGGATGATTAATACATAGTGGGAAAACTGCAAACCTTCCAGCTAAATGGGATGATGCCACATGGAATCATCCCTCTTATGCATGATTTCACATAGCCCCTAAAGACCAACACAAGAAAACATTCACTATGGAATGGGGCACTTATTTCTCTATTAAAATTCTCTCTAATCTAAAAAACATCAAAATTACCTATCAATAGGATATGCCTCACATTTTTCATGATCTTATACATAATATTATGTAAACCTATGTGGATGATCTCATTTCCAAATCAAAAATTCACACCATCCATATCTCTAATCTAGCCATCATCTTTGATCAATTAACCAAGTGTAAAGTTAGACTTATCCCATACAAAGGTGTCTTTGGCATTAAATCTGGTAAAGTACTAGGGTTCTTGGTCTCTCTTCATGGTATCAATGTAAATATAATTAAAATAAATTATATATTCAACATGACCATTCTTTGCTCCGTTATAAACATTCATATTTACCTAAAAAATTGTGGGACAATCTAACAATTCATCCATGAAATGTATTATTAGATATACTTTGCTATTTTCTTTCTTAGAAATGGATATTCTATAGAATAGAATGATCCCTATAAAAAGGAATTTGACAACTTGAAAGAATCATTTCTCTATTTTCCTACCCTATGACCACCTTCTAATGATCATCCTTTGATTTTCTACACTTCCTCTACTCCTATATTATTTGGGGAAATATTTACCCAACAAGATGATACTAAAGGAGAATATGCTTTTTACTATATTAGTCAAGACCTCATTTATTATGAAAAATGTTATACTAAAGTAGAGCATGATTTATTAACCATATATTTTATAGCTAAAAATATTAGTCACTACATGTTCTATCAAACAACCTACATCATTGTTCATTTTGACCCACTTCGTCACTTTTTATCCAGATCATTTGTATTTGGAGATAGAATTAGAAAGTGTATCATTCTCTTAATTTAATTTCACCTTTGCATCATAATGAGAAAATATATCCAAGGGAAATTCATTTCTAACCAACTTATAGTGGTACCCATAGTCGTTAAAAATTACCTTCAAGATAGGTTCCCTGATGATAACATTCTCTATATTGAAGGTTTGAATCAAGTTATCTCTCTTAAAGATTACTTCCATAATTTCACTATTGATTTAGAGGCATGTAACAAAGAATATACTTGTGTCATTCTTGATACTACTAAATCCAAATTAATTAATTTAATAACGTCTTGAAGTCACCATTGACCTGTGTGAAGGCACCTAGACCCTATACTTTGATAGCACGTAATGTCTCTAAGGAGAAGGGTCATGTTTTATTCTAAGTAATCCTCATGGTAAAATTTTACCCTTGTCATTATGTCTAACCTTTGATGTCTCTAATAATATGGTAGAATATGAAGCATTAATATTAGGCATTAAAGTGACTCTTGACTTAGCTATTCCATATCTTTGTGCTTTAGGTGACTCCCAAATTATCTGTAGATAGGTCAATGGTGAATACAAATGCAAAAGTGAAAATATTATCTCTTATAATCAAATGTATACCACCCTTGATAAAGAGGTTTCCTTTTTTACAATTGAGCCCATTCTAAGAGATTAGAACTCTATCACTTACTCTCTTGCTTCTTTAGCATCATTATTTCATCTACATCAAGTACTTAGTGATTCCCAATTTCTTATTCAAATAATAAAGTCCCCATGTTATATCCAACCATAGAATTCACTTATTTATCACATTGAGGTTGTCCCTATTAGACATAACCCATGGTATAGAAACATTATCCAATTCTATAAACATCAAACTCACCCTTTAGACATAGATTCTCATAAAAAGACTATAATTTAAAAATAATATTTTAAATATGTCTTTTGATATAATATCCTTTATTAACATAATGTATAAGGAACCTTACTCTATTGTGTAATGAAAGAATAGGTCCCTCCTCTCCTTGAACAAGCACATGGGATAATTTATGGTGGTCACTATAGAGAACATGCTACAACACATAAATGACTGTGTATGGGCTACTTTTTACACACCTTGAAAAAAGATGCTACCTATTTTTATAAAAAGTGTAGCCCCTACCAAATCCATGACAATATAATCCATTCACCACCAGTTGATCTCCAAACTATGGAATGTCCTTAGCCATTTTCCACATGGGTATTATGTGTCTTTGGAAAATTACCTCAGTCATAATATGGTCATGTTTTTATCATCACCAATACTAAATATTTTACCAAATAGGTAGAATCCATCCCTCTTGTCAACATCTCAGGAACCACTAATTATAAATTTATCCTTAAAAAAAATCATTTGTTATTTTATATTTCCCCATACTATCACTTATGATAATGGCATAAATTTCAAGAACAAGGACATGAATCAATTATGTGATAAATTTTAAATATCCTACAAATTATTCACACCTTACCATCTAGAATGTAATGGCCAAGTTGAGGTCAATAATAAAATTCTAAATTAAATTCTCAAAAAGAACATCTGAAAAACAAACAATGATTGGCATCTTTATTTATATTTAGCACTATTGTTCTATGATACTAGAATCCATAATACCATATGGGCATCACATTTCCCACTAGTCTATGGTTATGTGTTCGGCTTACCATTAGAAGTTGAGATTCCATCAAGATATATATATATATATATATATATATATATATATATATATGGTAATATTCCAGATGAATAACTATGTGAAGATCATCTTCATGTTCTTGATATTCTTAATCAACCATGTCTATCTACTCTTCAACATAACCATTAATACAAGGCTCATATCACAAAGAAACATAATAAAAATATTAAAATCTAAACTTTCAATGTTGGTGATATAGTCCTTAAATTATACTATACCCATTATAAAGAAGGCACATACACCCAGAAATGGTTAGACCCTTATTTAGTGAAAGATATTCTTGGTCCTAACACCTATTGCCTTCAAAATAATGAAGGCCATATTTTCAAAGGGCCCACTAATGCACAATCCTTGAAGAAATATTTCACTTAGAAATTTAATTTCTTATCATATTTCTGTATTATGTCATATGAACACTTCTTGTAGGATTTATTCATGGATCTCACCCTCTATATTGGTTTCTCTTTTTACAAACCTTAGTTACTTACATTGGTCATTTGGTTTCTTTCTCTCATGATTTTCATTATAATATCATAGATAGGACTTGATTTTCCTCATGAATACCTTTCGATTTAATATATTAAATTTTCATATCAAATTTTTTATTTTCTAATGCATTTTAAAACTTCTTAGGATTATGTTTTATGAGTTATAGTGTAATACTATGGATAGGACCAAGTCCTCCTCACAAATACCATTTTTATCATTTATCACATACTTTTTTCACCCTCTTGGGTTATTATTTTGTGATTTTTATTGTAAGACCATGGATAAGATGAGACCCTCCAAATAAATACCATTTATTTTATTTATTTCACCACTTAGATTTTTCTTTTATGAGTTTTAGTGTAGGACCATGGATAGGACTAGGCTTTCCTGATTAAATTACCATTTTATTTTAAAAAAACATCTTTATTCAACTAAATGTTCCTTTTTAATAGTTTAAAGAAATGGTTACAAGTTTTTGATCCCATATTCTAAACTTTGGATTTTGTTTCTTCTATAGATACAAATTGTGAAACACACTATATTAAGATGTTTCCCTACACTTACATACACTTTTATGATAAGGAATCATACTTATATGTCATTGTATCTGTTTTCACTTTTGACACATTTTTTTTGGTTTGAAGTAATTCAAGTTGTTTCATGCCCATCCCACTTTATTTCCTTTCCTTTAATTCCACTTTGTATAAAACACGGTCAAACTCATGATATTAGTTTTATTTCACATGAATTAACATGACTCATAGACACCATGCTATCTTAGTTCTCTTTATTAAAAACTAAGTCTAAAGTTTTCAAATGATAATAAATTTTAGAAACCATGTTTGGCTCTCTGAATCTGTATGGAGGAGGAATAGAAAAATCCATCAAAATTTAAAATATAGATCATTTGAAAATAAAAGATGGTGATAAAAAAGAAACATACAAATTTAAAAGTCAACATCACACTAAAAGACATGATATATCTCCTATCTCTAATCAAAGCTCAGACTCCATAGTTGGCCTCATAAAAGATCTAAGGTCCATTGGGGTGTGTTAGGCTAGTAGATTGGAATAGGAGAATTTAAAAAAGATAGAGTTTTACCTACTTTCTCTAGCATGTACCCAATCTTCACAATATACCAATGGATCTATAAGACATCCTGAGGAATGGAGAACATGTTGTGGGAAGGTGGGTCCATTTTAATTTACATGTTTATATCCTTCATGGGATGATATTCATACTTCAATTGATAACCTCAAATTTGCGTGGTTAGGAATATTGCTTTATAATTCTTAGTGTCAAAAGTCCTCTTGTTTTGACAAACCTAATATTTAATGTCTTGACATTGATAAATATTTTCTCTACCTTGATTTTTACTTCAATTAACTTCCCCCACTACCCATTTAATTTATCCATGGATATCCAAGCTTGATTCTAAATCTATTTCCACACTTTTATATTCTTTCTTCTTCTTATGTTAAAAACATGCCAACACTACCTTGTTTCAATTTTATCTATCTCTAGAAAAAACAATATGCTTGAGTAAGTATGGATTATCTACTTTATACCATTTATTTAAATTTATAGAATTTCCTTCATTTATATGAATTTTTTTTTATCACTCCTTTTTTCAAACAACTACGTCTATTCCTATATTTTTTTGTACCACTTTTTACAGACAACTACATTCATTTTTATATTTTTGTTATACTTCTTTTTTCGGGCAACTATGTGAATCTCTATTTTTTAATACTTTTTCCATTGTTGAGTGACGTTGTATTGTTACTTATCACTAACCAATGTTTTTTTCCCTTTTTTGTAATTTTTTCATTGATGATCGAGTATGTATTTTTACTACTCACTCATCAATGTTGTTTTACCATTTATTTCCATTATTTGTTTAAGGATCATTACTGATTTCACATTGATGTTTGATTACAATTTTTAAATTTATTATTATTTTAACTTATTTTTTTTACCTTTTTTTACTTAAGGTTGACTTATTTGAGTTTTTGGTTCATTTAGTAGCCTTGTCTTTTTGGTTACCTAATTTACTCTAATTTTGGCATGGTCATTTAGTCCTAACTTATCAATTATCAACCTATCTTACCAAATTTCTAAGTATGTCATTCCTAAACATTTTATTTATTTTGTCTTTTCTATGTTTGTTTGGTTTTTATCTTTATTTTGTATCCTTGGGATTGTCCAAAATAGTCTTTATGCCATCCATGTTCAAAACTAAAAACACAACAAAAAACCATCCAACAATAAAGGTACCTCAATGTATGCATACATTACATTTTTTTTTTTCATTTAAATTATCTAATTTCAATTATTTTATGCTTTAAAATACTATAATTTATTTATCTTCAACATTGTGTGTTGTTATGATATTTTCTCAAAGCACCATCCCATGATGCACCTATGTGACACATGATGAGATTCTTCAAGTAGGACATATGCATACACATAATATTTTTAAAAATTATCAATTATTGATGATTTGTCTCTTAAAATGACCTATCGAGACTCAATCTCTCTTAGTGGATCCCTTAAAGGGTGCACTAAGAAATGGATGGGTAGAACATTGATGATTTTAAAGATTGTTGTCCCCTATAAAACCACTTGCAATAAATATAGCATTCTCTTATACATCTCCGTAAGATTTTAAACCTCCCTTACACACTCTTCCAAGAAATTCACCACCATAGTCATCCTCTACCTGAGCCAAAAATTCTTTTTGACATTTACCAAATAATGTCATTCTAGGTTAACCCTATAATTAAATTAATATTAGCATGTTATGGGTCTCGATTGGTCTTAGCTGACATAGACCAAAACCTAAATTTCTTCTATAAATTAACGATACAAGATCAAATTAGGCTAACATTGTCAACTAAACTTTAAGAAAGGTTTAGGGTTAGATTCATTTATATATACACATCCTTTTTTCCATTTATTAGAGAGAGAGAGAGACATAGTTAATTATTCATTTGTGCTTCTTTGCAATATGTTTTTCCACAAATCTACTTGAGGAGTTATTACTTAGGTTTTATACTTGGAGAAGAATCTTTCCTTGTGGAAATTTATTTGATTCTTTAGCCTATCTTAGTGATTTTTACAAACCACAATAACTTATTGAGAAACACCTTTGGCCAAGAGAGATATTGAGTCTTGATTGGTTCATCTTTAAGGTAAGTATCTCTAACTGTACTCCTCTATTTTAGTATATATAAGTAGTATAAGTAATGGATTTTCAATTTATTTATCTCTCCATATATATATATATATATATATATATATATATATATATATATATATATATATATATATATATATATATATATATAGACACACACACACACACACACACACACACACACACACACACACACACACACACACACACACACACACACACACACACACACACACACACACACACACATACATAGATTAATTATGATTAGTCTATACATGTTTACTTTTATATTTATTACCCCCATTTTATGCCACAAACTTTGGTGAGAACTAAGTTAGATTTTAATTTTCTTTGTATTTTATTTGCAAATATAGAAAACATCAGACCTTAATAGGGTTATTTCATGGTGTTTCTTGACTAGAGGATTTGTAACCCTCTCTAGTGACATCATTGTGTTAAGGAACCCCTTGGTTAGGTCTAGTGGATCCATCCTAGTCATGACCCTAATTTTCTAAATGTACCAGCAAGTAGAAGTGTAAGTTTGATTTATCTTCTTGAATATAGGTTTGATTTATATATTAGATAAATTTTTAATTATCTATATCAGGTGCCTATGGAAACTACTAAAAAAAGGGATTGGAGATGAGCCGATCAGATTTAGCATTGTAGGTGAACTTGGGACCTTGAATGTGGATTATCTATCCTTTAAAGATTTTTTATATGTAAATGTTTATGTAATTAATTATTGGCTGAATTAAATATAATTTAATTTAATATTCAATTTTTAACCACTGTGAAATATTATAAATAAAAATTAATGTAGATATTATGAGGTTTCATGAATTGTTGTTTCAATAATGTTCTAGTGGAAAGAGGAAAAAAGAAAAACATTGAAATAAATTTTAAATAATAACATTAGAGTGCATAAATTTTATGAAATTTAAATTTTTACTAATGTTTTTCTTATTTTTCATCTTAGTAATATAGAAATATACTGAAAGTTTTTCCTATTAGGTCTTATATACTATGCTTTTACATTGGCCCTAAAAAGCCTACTTTAAGTTTAATTTTTTTTCATAATTTTAAATTGGTCAAAACTTATCTACATTAATTATAATGAAAATAATTCTTGATAAATATTGATATATGGGGAGGGAAATGTCGTATTGGATGGTTTATCAAACATTAGTGTTACTATATATAATTTAATCATGTGGATTGGTCCCACCAACATCCCCCCTATATCACCCCCTTATTATTCATGATTTATAAAACTCACCCATTTAACCAAGGGTAAAAATAAAAAGTAAAAATAGATATCACACCTAATCCAAGATCACCCACATTAATTTTCATGATGGTGACACTCATTTCAGATTTTGGTATGGTAGATGCCATATTAAACATCGTAAAAATTATAGTAGTTAGATAAATCAAAATTACATCATCTCAACCCTTCACTCCACACTGTACATTTCATACTACTCAAGTAGTAAGAATAATAAATCCATGGGAGGTGACAAGGATAGGTCTGAACCAATCTCTTACACTAAAATAAAAATGAATCATAAGGTCTAGATGGAACTCAAAAAATGGGGTTGAAACAAAGACAAGTCACATTCTGGGGCACTAGAGTCGACATCATAAAGGAGATGGTTGGGGAAGTCATAGGTATGTCCTATGAGGGTACTAAGGCCTTCAAATACAAGTGGTGAAAATAATATCTAATTTATATTTTCTTTGAAATGGACTTGGTCTTCCAAAATTCTAAAAAGCATTACCCTAGAGACAATTTTGGATATCTCTCGCTAGGTAATCAAATATTTAACTTTAGAGGGAAAATCTACTCACATATTTTCATATTACTTATTTTTAATAAACCACTTCAAGGGACACTGTATTAGCCTTCCTTAATACCTACTTATGTCCCTTGAATGTTCTATCTTAACCTTTCAAAAAAAAATCTCCTATGACCTAATAGACCAGGGGTTAATATTCCTCCTCACCAAAAAGAGAGAAACTATTGAGGGCCATTGGGATCACCCCAAGTGAAATAAATAAGGTGAAAGCTTCAAGGGATGTCTTATAAAACTCTAAAAAATACTAGGAGGAAGAACTATATTCACCTTCCCCTAACCCTATCTCTGCACCCCTTCTTTAATCTTCTAAAAACAAGGGAAAAAGAAATACCCATGACTCTCCTTCCCAGTAAATAAAATTAAAAGAAGGTTATCATAATTCTGGAGGTTCTCTAACATATGAAAATCCCTAACATTGAAATTCATGAGATGAAAGTGATAAGAGATATGAGGTGAGGAGATGATAGAGAATTGGTGGACCTCCTCAAATTAATTAGGTATAAACTTATAGAATTCCATAATAATTTATAGGTCATGGGATGGAAATTAGTCCCTCTAATGGAACAATGGAATACCCTAAAATTTGATTTAGATAGGATGAGTGAAGTTTGGACAAATCCTATGATGATTGAAGGTAGTAGACACATGATAGAGGACACCCCAAATAAAAAGGGAAAGGAAACCATAACTATCAACTTAGTGAAATCCCATATAATAATAAAAAAGAAAGATAATAGAAGACCTAAGAAAGATAACGGAGAAATAAATAGAAAATAAGAATGGTGGAAGGCCATAACATCTAGACTAGAGGAAAATCTAGTAATATCAAGTAGAAACTTAGTAGTAACAAGAAGGATTCATCATGTGCTGACAAAAATGATGGATTAAACTTGCCCTCAAAATAAATAAAGTATGTGTCATGTTTGTTGAGTCCTATTTTTTTAGGTCCTGATTTGTTTTGAAAGTTTGTGCAAATCTAGTGGTCATTTAGCTTGCTTGGCCTAGTTCTATTTTATCCTTTTTTGTTTGACTCTACTTATTTAAACTCATGTTTTAGGTCCTTATAAAACCTAAAATTCACCTTATCACATAAAAATAATTATTTACTTATCTTTTTTTTGGATTATTTTATTTATTTATGGTTTAGTGGTTATGATTTTTTCAATATAAACTATTGAGTTTACTCTAGTTCCCCTTTTATAATTTACTTAAACTAAATGTAGTTTTTATACATTTGAAATGTGGAAAAGAGTTCTTGAATCAAAAATTTATAATATTTATGACTTGTTTTAATTAATTTAATGAATTTTAGGCTTATATTTTGATCTCTATTATTTTTTTTAAAATTAGGTTCCTGTAGAATAATTAACAATTAAATAGGGACCTTGTTTGTAGGATATGTACCCTTAACTCAAGGGATGCTATCAACCTTCAATAGTGGCCGTACATATGACCATGCATTGTGTATTATTATCCCAAAGGGTGAGTTTTGGGTAAGTGGTGACTTCCATAGTCTCTACATTGGTGGTGATATGTGAGCATTGCCATAGCTTAAGCTAGCATCTAAAGGGAAGGCCACATGGATTTTAAACTACACTATTACCCAAACTATAATATTTATGAGGTCAAGGGGTACTCAATTTTTTTTTACCACAACCTAAATATTGGGTTATTAATTTTACTATATATTTTCATTTAATATTTTTTAGAAAATTTTACAAACTCTTAAGTTCTATATAGTTTAAATCTAAAACTTTTTTAGAAAATGGTACTTGTTTTGTTTGATAATTTTAGGATAATAAGGGACTAGGGTGGAGTGACCTAGAAGGTACCCCACTTAATTCTTTCCCATTTTATAAATATAGGTGGTAGGAAGATATATAGCATTATTTTTTTAAAGATAAGGTTTATTTGTCTAAGAGATATCCTTATTGAAAATTTTGACATTTGTGGGATCTTGGAAGCTGAAGACATGTTAAACCAATAAGGAACCATCCTTATATTCTTACCCTTTAAAATAGAACCAAATATAAATCAAATAATCTTATAACAAAAAATAATTTATTCTTAAAGCTGGGTTGCTAGCCAAATATAAAATAGAAACTTATAAAGTGATTTGCAACATTTATTTCCTTAAAGATTTCTAGTGATTCTTCACCTTGAACAAATTTGATATCAAGATAGAAGGGGTGAAATGAATGAGATGGAGTGATAAATCCTCAAGGAGCTAAGAAAAGGCATTTTATATGAATTTTGAGGTTATATGATCCCTCCTTGATGAAAAATTTACCTAGAATTTAAGTAAAATTAAAAATAGCTTTGAGTTTTACTTAGAGTGTGATTTTATCCCTATGATTGGCTAGACTTTATCAAGGTATATATTGAACACCATTGAAATTTAGGATTAGTTATTTAAGATAGTGGTTTCTCAAACCCCCCTCTTTTTAGTTGATCATCCAATTTAGACCTTGGGGATATGAGGCTTTCTATATTTTTTTAGAGTTATAGACTAGTTTGAGAGATTATAGGTTTATTAGAGAAAGGGATACAATAAGTTTATGTAGCCAATGTGTGACAAATTTCACATTTCATTTTATATTATTTAGGCATGAGAGTTTATTTTGAATCATTTCACATCTTGTGCCATGAATTTGGCTAAACAATGAGAAATGAAGTTGTGTAAAATTTGCATTATACATTATATTAGAAAATGGTTATTTTATGAGGTTTTGATCATGCAAAATTTTAGGCATGATATTTTGGTATTAGATATTTATTTAAAAATGAGAGATTTTGGTAAATTGTGACATTTTTAACTTGTCAATGCTTGGTAGATTTTACTATTGGTAATTTGGGGTTCGTTACTTTTAATTTGATATAACAATCATACTTTCCATGTGTAGTATAAAATGTAAGGGATGAATGTTGATACAACATGACATTGATGATATTATTGATGTACCTATATTTCCATAGGGAATGGTAGACATTAGGACCCATATTATTCATGCCATGCAAAAAATGTCTAAAATATTACAAGAGATAATTCCAACTATACAAGAGGTTTCTGATGGGAACTCTTTGTAGCTATCATGAAGTTAACAAAGATCATTTGATGGAGAGAGGAAGAGGACCCACAAACCAACACACTAGAGATCATATGAATATAGAGCAATGCTTATATCTTATAGCCCATAATACTCATGTGTAGAGGGAGATAACATAGAGTATTGGTATAGAGAGGAGTGCAAGGAGAGGTGAAGTTATGGTCATCCTCATTGGATAACTCTAGGAGATTTGGTCAAGTAATGGATTTGAATCCAACCACTAGATTTTGATAGAATTCATGAGGTTTGTTGTGATGAGGCATGGCTAGGTAGTTTTCACATATTCTTCACTCTATGTGATTATTATTATAAAGATAGATCTAATATAAATGCTTACCTTCTAATAAGTACACAAAAGCTTTTCTGGAAATATGAGGATCAGAAGCTCCATTTGATCATAACCACCATACTTGGGATATATTTAAGGAGTGGTTTAGAGACCATTACATTTCACAAAGCTAAATATAGAAGAAGGTGGATGAGTTCCATGAGATTTAGTAGGGGAGAGGTATAGTGGCATGGTATGAGTTTCATTTCCTATACTTTTTATAATATATAGGGTATTTTATAGATAAGTATATTAATATGAACCATTTTATTAGAGGCCTAGATGTAAATATAGATAGTAAAGTACACATACTCTCCCCACCAACCTTAGCAGTCATGATGAAGAAGACATATTATAGAGGACACTTAAGGGAACTCTTAGGAGGCTCAAGAGATATTTAAGAGTAAATTATAGTCCCAACATGATACTAAATCACATGGTGTATAGTACACATATAAGGTAGGTTAAATACTTACGCAATTAACACCTAGACCATTTCATCAACAATAATTGAATAACCATAATGACTTTAGTGCACATAGATTTAAGAGGGGTCAATATTAGTAGGTACTGAGCACTAACAGGAGGAAGGATAGGAAGTGTATCATATAACATATTGGGCTAGTGTATATTAAATAGTACACATAGGTAAGACATTTAGAGTATATAACTATGGTTTTCTAGAGGACCATTGAAGTCACATTAGGGTGAGAGTAGGTTATGGGTATGTTTTACACTTATGGATCCCCAAAACATTATGAATGATATTTATCTTAAATTATATTAGCTTTCACAAGGTATAAATCTTTGATATTTGATAAGATAGTAGTGATGCATGTCGAGGTCACAAGATGTATGTAGTAGTGGAAAACCAATAAGAATATCAATAGGTTATTGTCATTGAGATAAAATTTAAGATTAACAAAGTATACATTATAGTTTTATTTGATTATGGATCTTATGAATCCTTCATATCCCCTCTAGTATAGACCATTTTAGGTTGGTGGATTCAAATTAACATGCGTTTTGCGAGGTTATGTTAGCCATTAGATCCAAGATGTTCATAAGCTCACTAGTGAGTTATTGTGTTCTATATTTTGGTGACTTCATCATTAATATTGACATACACATGACACCCTTGGGGACATATTTGTGTTTTTTGGGGTAAGGAAAGGCTCAATTATCATAGATTCAAGATGGTTTGCACAATAAGGTCATCAAGTGTGTTGATGACCTTAGGACCATTATGATTATCTCATGGTTCAAGAGACCTATTTCTATTTAGATAATTCCATGATGTAACTCAAGAAGATCATGTGTAGGAAAAGTCATATGTTTTTTCTCATAAAGTGTGATATGTCAGAGGAGGAGATAAAGGGGTATTCATTTTATGATCATCCCATACTTTAGTAATTTTTTGATGTGTTTCTATGCGATTTTCCAAGGATGATATCAACTTAATATATTTATTTTAGGATAGATATTGTACATGGGGATGATCAAATATATAGAGCACCATATAGAATAACTAATTTGATCTTTATGAATGGAAGTTAGAGTTAAAGTAATTATTATGGAATGGCCTTATTCATCCTAGTGTTTCCCTATGGGGATACTCTATTATCTTCATGAAGAATAAATAAAGATCCCTTAGAAAATTTATTGACTATATTTAGTTGAATAAAGTAATGATCATGAATCACCACCCATTATCTAAAATTAATGAGTTGTTTGACTAGATACAAGTGTATACACATAGTATTTTCAAATTTAACATTTACTAACACTTTATATTTTATAAGAACCTATCGAGTCTCAATATCTCTAAGTGCATGGCCTAAAGGATTTACATAAAAATGGGTTGGTAGACCTTTAGTACTTTGTAATATTGTTGGTACCTTTACCATTAGTTAAAATCAATATAAGTCACTTTTATCCAATTCCTTAAGCAATTAAAATATGTTTTTACTCTCTTATAAAGTGATTAACCTTATAAAATAACCCCTAACTAACTATACAAATTTTAATTCATATTATTTCTAAATTATCTTGGTTGACCTTGTTAAGGATTCAGTGCACATTATATAACTCTATTGGCCCAACTATCCTAGGTTGAGGCCTAATGGCACTTTATCCTACCAAAAAATGTTGACCCGATCGACCTTATTAGGTAAATTCATAGGAGGTTTTAGGGTCGTTCCTTAGCTATAAATACGGCCTTCACTTCATTTGTATAGATATGATCATTAATTTGACAATCACTGCAAGTCATAAATCTAATTATACTTTCTTTTGAGGATTTAATTGCTTAGGGTTTGCCTTGGAGTAGTATCATTTGTCTTGTGTAGGTATTGGATGCATAGGACAAGTATTATAACATAGACTTGATATATCCTTTTTATCCTTAAAAACCATACTAAACTATTTTAAAACATCATTAGCCAAGGGAGAGATTGGCATACAATGGGTTCACTCTAATAAGGTAAGTATTCCTAGCTTTTCATTTTAATAGTAGATATTACACAACTAATAGATTTTCAATTATATTTATCCTTGCTTAGATTACTTATATATTGTCTTGATTATAATTATCTTTACTTGGTATATGTTTATTGTATTACTCCCTTCTATTTCACAACCTTTAGTGACCACTAGATTACCTTGTGTGTTTATTTGGTAGATTAGATAATTTCCTTTCATTAATTTATAAGACCTAATTAGTATTACTACATAATGTCATTTGAATAGATATTTTAAAAAACTATACTTTGGTATTATGTAATAATATATGCCTTAGTTAGGTTTAGTAGATTTGTAATTAGTCATAAACCTAATCTAAGAAAGTGTCATCATTTTTCTCATCTAGACATTTTTAGGTTTAACTGTTGAAAATATAATTAGGAAGTTTATTGACATAACCATTGCCATGTGTGGATGAGTTAAGGGGAGCTGGTCAAATGGTTCTAATAAAATTAGTCCCTAGTTTCTATATGCTAGTTCTTAGGTCATGCACCTAAGCATAGTGAAAGATATGTGGGTGTAAATATGGGATCTCAAGCATTTTGATAGTGTTTTCTATGTACAAATAGACTAGAGTAAGCATGTTGATATGTTATCATTCACACACATGAAATTTTTAGGAAGAAATGGTCACATGGGTTTGTTCAGTATTGTTCCTAGTTCTTGTGTACTAAATCTTAGGTCACGTACCTAAGTGTGATAAAAGATATGCAAGTACAAAGTTAGGCTCCCATGTAGTTTAACATTATTTTCCCATACTTAGCCAAATTTACATGAGACAAGAAAGAGATAAGTAACTAGTTTGGTGATGGCATATCTCATAGTGTTAATGTTTTAGAATAAGATGATCATATGGGTTTATTCAGTTTTGAGCATAGCTTATTTAGGCTAACATCCAAGTCAAGCACCTAAGCATGAAAAAATATATGCATGTTTAAATTGGACCTTATAGATAAGTTTTTGACATAGTTGGCTCTTGGAAAAAAATTGAGTGTGCATTTTAATGTCTTTATATCTCACATGTGTGAGGGTTCCAAGACTAGTTTGTCACATAGTTGGATTATCTTAAGGTAGGAGATCATATGGTCCAAAATTAAGAACATGTGAGTGAGTGAAGCAAAATATATGAATGTGAAAATTTGGCATTCTAGTCAGATAATCAAGGTTCCCATACTTAGTCATTTTTTCATAAGTTAAATTTTGAGCATCATCAATGGAGCATGTTGCTCCAAGAAATTAGGAATCATTGAGATAGTGCCAAATGTTTATTATTTAATGTTGAGAAGAGATAAAGATTGAGATTCTTCTAAGGATCAATGATGAGTAGGTGATCATATATATAGAGATGAATAGTGTGTATTAAATTCAATAGGTTAAAGTGATATCTATTTAACATTGTTAAAGATTGAGCTACATGAAAAATATCGATAGAGCACATTGAGTCAAAATTTTAAGAGTGCATGAGATGAGGTCAACATGTTCAAGGTTTAATATTTGGCATTGGTACACTATGTGTTAAAGGTAAAGCTTCATACAATAAGATCACTAGTGCATGTTTAGTTTGAGTATCAAGGACTCAATATGATAACATGGTGTCTGAGGTTTAACGGTGACTATTTGTATTTTAATTTTTTGAATTTATAAAGGAAAAACTAGTACTCTATATTTTCATTGTATCTTCCAATCTAGATAGAATTTTCTCATGGTGTAAAAATATAATTTGTATAAGACACTAAGGTAATATGAAAATATAAATTTTAATGTATAATTATGTGTACAATCAAAGATATTGAGTTTTAAAGTTGACTATGTGTTCATGCAAGTTACGTAAGTAACCCAAGAAGAGTTTTTGAGCTCAATTTAATGTTGTTTTGATATATCATGATATATTAGCTATGTGGGAGTATTTTAGAATCCATTAGGACCACCTATGGGTGTTATAAAAGTTTTAATAATGGTATGTAGTATGAATAAAGGTTTAAAAATCAACTATGTATTCATTCATGGTGATTGTGTGGAAAAAATATTTTTTAAGTAATTTGTGCTTAAGTATAAGGGTACTATGATGATTTTTGGCACTTAAAGAGGACCTATAGGTCATGTGAAATGGTTCCATTCATTTTTAAAGTGTTCTTATGTTTTATTTTTCTAAGATAAGTGTCAAAGAGTTGAATGGGTCTCTATAAGACCTAAAAGTAACTTAGGCCTATTTGAAAGTGGATTGTGCTTAAGTGTGACCCATGTGAGATGCATTAAGGGTGAAAGTATCTATTTGGGCCAAAAAAAAATTTGTGGACTTGATAATTTATGAAATATCTATAAAGAGTGAAACCAAAAGATATGGTTTCATGGCTTGTATAAGACTTGTGAGAGAGACTTATGCAAGATGGATGTGAGAGTTATGAAGCAAAGGAGAGGTACAATGCCTAGTTGATGAATTGATGAGCATAATAGATTGATGATTATGTGTATGACCTTTAGGTCATATTTATAATGTCAAAAAATTTCTATTGAAGTTTGAGGAAATGCAAAGAGGTCTAAGTGTTCATATGAAGAAGGAGAGAGATTGTGGCATACCTATGTGATAGGCCTATATGAGATAAAGAGAGAGAGAGTTTGTGAAAGGGTTAGATAATTAAAGACCCATCATAAGGTGTTGAAGACATTAGTTTTAATGTGGAGGTGATAAAAGGAAGGTCCAAAGGTCTTGATATTCCTAGGGGTAGTTACTCCTTGTGAAACACATTTTTCACTAAATACCTTTGGTTAGGAGGATATGATCAATGTTTGCTAGTCTAAAAGAGATGATTAGTCTCTTGTTTCTAATTTGTTATAGGATAGTATTCCATGTGTTACAGTCTTGAGAGTAGTTTTTATTCTCTATGAGGGTTACCATAGGAAGTATGTGTTATGTTTTTGATCTTCTGTATGCTTTAAATGAATGAGCTCTCTTGTTAATATTTCTTGATCAAGTTGATATATGTTGATTGATTACTAGTTTAAAAGGACTACAATTGTAATTGAAATATCTAGGCTCACTGATTCCCCCCTCTCAGAGATTATACCTCTAGTAATTGGTATCAGATTAGGCCTATTGGTAAGAGATTAATAACTTGAATGTGATCCAAGTTACAATATGGGTAGTCATCAAGGAGGTTTCTCTACTAAGAAATCATCAATGTTCAATAGATCCAATTATGATTTTTAGGGTGCAAGGATGAGGACATACATTATGACCTTAGGGTTTGATTTATGGTAATATATTGTGGATGGTTATATTAATCTTTCTATTCCTCCAACTAGTGCTACAAATAAGTTGTTTGAGAATAATTATAAGGCAATAAATGCCATTAGTTGCGGTATTATAGAGATTGAGTTCACTAAGGTAATCCACTATAAATATGCTAAAGAGATATGGGACAAAACACATATCATTTATGAAGGAGACTCAAATTTCAAGCTTGCTAAGTTGAAGACTCACAAAAGAAAATTTGAAAGTCTCAAGATGAAAGAAGAAGATTCCATGTCATCCTTTCTGTAGAGAGTTGATGAGATTGTGAACATCATTAGATGTCTTGGAGAGAACCTTGAAGAGGATACTATTGTTTAAAATGTATTAAGGTCTCTATCCCCCCAAGTTTGATCTGAAATTTATTTTTATAGAAGAAAGTTGTGATGTTACTCTATTGAAGATGGATCAATTGCATGGCAACCTTACTACATATGAGATGAGGAAGAATGATGATATACACCAAAGAAGGAAGAAACTTTAAATACTAAAATGAATACAAAGAATAAGTTCCAAGGTAAGAAATCCAAAGACAATGACATTTATAATATAGATGAGGATGAACTAATTGATTTGATTTCAAGGAAATTGAGAATAGGTTTAGGTAAGTATAAAGGTAAACTACCCCGAAAATACTTCAATTATGGTGAGATAGGACATTTTTATAATAAGTTACCTCATAATTATAATAAGGATGATGATGAAGAGCATGATTAAGGCCATGCTGATTTAAAGAGTTCATTCAATTTTGATAAATGCAAAAAGGGATTCAGAAGGTTTGACAATAAGAAGAATTACTTCAAGGATAAGAAGATTCTCTACACCAAAGAATATTACAACTCATCAGATGAGATTGAAGTGAGTGACTTAGAGTATGATCATGAAGATGATGGTCCTGCTAAAGATGAATCCATGTTCATGGCTAAGGAAGGGAGTTGCTCACATAAAAAGGAGTTTACTTGTAGTTATTCATATCATGATGAAAATGAGGTGGACTATGAGATTGATTTATAAATGCTCAAGAAAAAATTGAAGATTGAAAAGAATATTAACAATAAGATGAAGTCTCAACTCAAAGGCACTGAGGTGCAATTTAGTATATTTGAGGTAAAAATGAATGAAGATGCCAAGGAGAATGAAGATATGGTCAAGCATCTAAGTTATCAATTAGAAATTATTTCTAAAAGCCTGAAAGATAAAGAAGATTTATAAAGGTCTGTTTATGATATTTTATCTATAAAAGGTGAGTTAGATAATTCTACAAGAAAGATGAAATCATTTGTCAAATTTGATAAGAGTTCTAATGATCTGGATAATCTCATAAATAGTCAAAAGTTAGTTAGTGATGGATTTTAATGAAGAGCCCAAAGTTTTTTAAAGTTGACATGAATGTAAATAAGAGAAAGGTGGATGAGATTTTTAAGAAAAATCATCAAACAAGGAATTATGGTGTTAGGAGAATAAAGTCAAATCAGATCAGACAACCAAATGCCATAAGATATGCAAATTTCAATGGTTATTACTATACTTGTAAGTAGTTTGGACATAAAGATAGAGAAAATAGAAGACCTATTAAGAATGAGTTTCCATGGGAATATGATGGGGGCCATCAGTAAAAAAGTGTGAGCAAGGTTAAGTGCATCAATTATCTTAATGAAGGACCTTTGCTAAGCATTGCCCAAATAAGGAAAGATAAGGTAAGTCTTATTTAAAAAGAGTAGTTTGTTTCAATTATCATGACATTAGAGATATTGATAGTTATTATCCAAAAAAGGTAATACAATTTGAGTTTCCATCAAGTACTATGGTTTTCTACAACTATTAATAGAGAGATCACATTACTAGATACTACAATAAAAATCCATTAAGTCAAAATAGATTCAATCAGGATCCAAAAGTACAAGGAAGAAGGCAAGTTAACTAATGGAAACCAAAGGTGGTAATTATGAGTCATGATGAGTTTGTAGGTCCAATTAGTTCATAAACACTTTTTAAAATCTTCAAGATCACTTTTGGTTTATAATGGATACTGAATAATGTCTTTAAATAAATGATCAAAAACTTATTTAAAGTGTTTAAAATTTTGATTAAAACTGAATATGAAAATATATGTATTCATTCCTTCTAATTAAACCTTCAAATCATCATTATCCATTTAATCTATTTCCATTAAGTGTTTTGTTTGATTAAAACATGCATCCAAATTTTAATAATTGAATCAAATCTATGGAAAGAATAAAATGCAAAATAACTGAAACATAAACACTAAAAATTGCTAATGGAGTTCCCCTGATCTAGGATACATCCATGGGTCCTACTCAAAGGAGGAACCAATAGATTATTGATGAAAAATTTCCTTATACATGACCTTATCCCTAGTATGGGTTATTTATCTATAAATAAATGTTTTGATGCCACTGGCTCTAGCTCTCACAATTGGCTCTAGCTCTAACTCTTAAGTCTAGGCACTTCAGATCTGTAATGAGAGGTTTGAAAAATTTTAATGCATTTAAATTCACATATAACCCATTTATATACTTTTTATAGGTCCCTTTTTCTAATTGGGATGATTATCCACAATCTATTTTCATAAATTTCATAATTATCCCATACTCGATTTTAATGGGATTTTAAATTATCCATTACATTTAAAAATATGGGTTGATAATTATTCCTCAATATATGATGGGATATATTTATCATATTTTAATAAGGTGGGATTTTCAAATATTAAATACTTGGGTTAAGCCATATTTCCATGTCACTTTATTTCCACATCATCATTTTTACCGAGTCTGACTATAACTTTGATTGGTCATAACATACACATATGGACTCAGATTTGGTTTGTTCAAAATGAATCAAAAATATTATGATGATATTTATATCATGAGACTATATTTTAAATGTTCCATGATGCTCATTTTCTCATTTTAACTAGCATTGACCACTTATTGACTTATTTAGACTAGAACATTGACCAACTGCACAAGGAGCATATGAGCTCTATTTTCCACATTCTACATACCATTGGAAAGGTCTCAATGGGCCCTAAATAATGTTGTATTTTTTGGTATAATTAAACACATATTACAAATTGTCCTATAGATCATACCTCCCCACTAAGAAGGTTTTTTGTCCACAAAAATTTATTTTTCCCCATAAATGTTGCTAATCATCTTCCTACATATCATAAAAACACAAGATCCATAGAAATAACATTATGGGTTAAATTAATAAAAAAAATTATTAGATAATAAAAAAAAATTAATCAGTAAAAACTAGATAATTATTTGCCAGAATAGGCAACTATCCCTTGATACTCTATGATGTTGTCAATCTCTTTAACCAAATGTGAACCCAATGACCTATCACTACCATCACAAAAAATCAATCAATTTTAAAAATAAACACTTTTTTTCCCATAGAGGCAAGTTTTCAAATATACTCTATGATAAAGCCAATCACAATAATTACAAATTTCACTAAACTAGATCAATCATAATTAGATAACTTTAAATGCCAAACATAGGCAATTATCTATTGACTGTATGAAACTAAAAAATTATAGGAAGAAGAAAAATGACATTACATTAATCTAGAGTGATGACACTCTTGAAATGACTCCTATGCTATACTATATGACCTCAAATAGCCTTTACATAAAACTATAAACTTGAAATGTGTATATATAAGATTAAAAGGCTTATACAAATGATCACCAAATAAAGTGATTTAAAGGTGATATTAAGCATGCTAAATAAAACTTAGATTTGCAAAAATTATATCCATTTCTTAGTGATCTAATTTAATGGATGCCCCACTTTTTGATGTTCCTTATTGATGGAATCCTCTTTAGATAGGTGATATTCTTCATGGGTAGCCTCTTGGACTATTGGTACTTTACCAACTCTTTCATATGCTACCTCTTTTTTCATGGGTGTTTACACAACTTTCTTCTTACAATTATGTAAATTAAGTAGTGGATGAAGCTTCCAAGGCTTGTCAACTCAATGACCACTCATTATAATGAGTGTAGTAATTCTTGTCCATTTTCTTGGACAATAAAGCCCTCTTTCCATTCTCCATATATTGGCTTAGAGAGTGGTATTCAAAACTTGTCCCCTTCTAGAGGGACATAGCCTTATTTTATAAGGATTTTCTCTTCTAACACATGGTCATATAATGGTTTATTGATCCACAAAATTTGCATGGTTATTTATACCATAAATTTTTTGTACCAAGACAATTCTTCTCAAAATTAAAGAATACATTGGAATATTTATGCTTACCATACCTTTTAGGTCTATCTTATTTGTAATCATGATGAGGATAAAGTTTTTTACCTTCTATATTGGGATGTTCATCCCTCAATGTATATGTCTTACATTTATTTTTGATGGATTTTCCATAATTGAGGGGTTATTCCTTTTTGGATTTCAACTTATGAACTTATCCATCTATTTGAATGGGTTGAATCGGTAGTGTCTTGGGCTCATCTCTCGAAGCTTCTCTTGATTCAGATATTTTGGAGGATTCTCCAACTTCTCCATTACCAATAATAAGTCTCAAACCTACATATTGAGGTCTTTCCACAACCTATATGGGTTTCCTAATTTTTTGACCATTGATTCCATGTCCATTTTCATAAAAACCCATCTTGATTAGTAACTTAGAGCCAATACCATGAGTACGCTTCTCAAATTCACCAAAAGATATAGATTAATGGGAAGAAAAGGAATAACATGATGAATTACTTACATTACAAAGCTTTGTTTGGATTTGTGCATCTATGGTAGAGGATGGTCTCGTATACTTTTTTTATCCTCTATTTCTTCACCATTTTGTGATTGTGCCAATAACTTGTCCTTAGATTACAAATCAAGTTGTAACTCCTAGATGATCCCTGAGAGAAACTCCCCATGAGATAGCAGTCTATCTAATAGCTCTTATTTTTCATATTCTATGGAATTCATCATCCTTCTTAGCTCAGAGTTTTCCATTTGAATCTAATGATTGAAGCCTTCAATATCCTCTAGTCTTTCTCTCTTCATATCTTTGCCCATAGTTTCCTTCTCCTACAAAAAACATATATCTCCAATAATTACACACTACACTAGAATATTATACAAATCCAAATGTCTACACAAATTAAATGAAACCAACTAAAACTAAAATCAAACTTTTATAAAATTAGAAGATAATCCCTACATTCTAACTACTCTGATAAAAAATTGATCCATAAACCCCTTTCAAACCCTTTAAGTTAACTTTTGGTTTATAATTGATACTGAATAATGACTTTAAATAAATGATCAAAAACATATTTAAAGTGTTTAAAAATTAGATTAAAATTGAATATGTGTATTCATTCCTCCCAATTACACCTTCAAATGATCATTAGCCATTTAATTTATTTATATAAAGTGTTGTGTTTGATTAAAACTTGCATCCACATTTTAATAATTGAATCAAATTTGTGGAAGGAATGGAATGTAAAATAACCAAAACACAAACACCAAAATTGTTAATGAAGTTCACCTAATCTGGGATATATCTTTGGGTCCTACTCAAAAGTAGAAAAAAATTATTATTGATGAAAATTTTCTTTATGCATCACCTTATCCCTAGTAGTTGTTATTGATTTGTAAATAAATGTTTTGATGTCACTGGCTTTGGCTCTAGCAACTAC
Source organism: Torreya grandis (assembly GCA_037957365.1). Classification (NCBI taxonomy): domain Eukaryota; kingdom Viridiplantae; phylum Streptophyta; class Pinopsida; order Cupressales; family Taxaceae; genus Torreya; species Torreya grandis. The sequence goes on from JARHVA010005239.1 coordinate 656,826, forward strand.
TCTAACTCTAGCTTTTAGCTACCAAATTTGGCTTTGGCTCTCATTTCTAAGATCTTTGGCTCTAAAATGAGATATTTTAAACTTTTAAATTAATTTAAATACACCTTTAACAACTTATATACTTTTTATGTGTCCACTTTTTTCAATTAGGATGATTATCCACAATCTATTTTAACAAATTTCATAATTATCCCATACATAATTTTAATGGTGTTTTAAATTATCCATTACATTTTTAAATATGGGGTGATAATTATTCCCCAATATATGATGGAATATGTTTATCCCATTTTAGGATGGTGGGATTTTCAAATATTAAATACTTGGGTTGAGCCATATTGCCATGTCACTTTATTACCACATCATCACTTTTACCAAGTTTGACCATACCTTCAACTAGTCATAACTTGGACATACATACACATATTTGGTCTATTTAAAATGTGTTAGAATGATTACGATGAGATCTACACCATGAAACTATCTTTGTAACATTCCATGATCATCAATTTTTTTACTTTGACTAGCAGTGATCACTTATTGACTTGGTTTGACTATAAAGTTGATTGGTTACACAAGGAGCATTTAATCTCTATTTTCCATGTTTCACATACCATTGGAGAGGTCTCAATAGGTCCTATATAATGGTGTAGGTTTTTGTCAAATTTAATATTTTTTTCTAAATTGTCTTCTAGAACACCAAGCTAAAGGATAAGACCAATTTATTGGTTGAGTCTATTTTTGAGGTGAGTATGGATCCAAGTAAACATCATGTTGTTACTAAGCATGTTTTATTCAAATAACATTAATTGATAGTGCCCAGTGATAAGGTTTAATAGTTTAAGGTTGATTACTAAAATGAAGGGTATGTCAAGATTCCATAGTTTCTCCATGTGTTTTCAATTCTATCTTAGAGGAGAAGAAGAGTGATTTAGAAAAGGAATCAACTGTCATAGTTTAGACCAAGAAGAAGAACAACAAAATTAGGAAATCTTATAGCTACAACAATATTCTAGTGGTTACTAAGGAGATGTGGGCCATTCATGGCTTTACTTTGTTTTAGTGAATTATGGTGCAAAGGATGTCTCTATATATTATTCTTAAGATACTCCTTTCAAGTGGACAAGTAAGTGTTGTTGTGGTGTTATTTAGATGATCTTAGAAGGCTAGAGATGAGTTTTTTCAATTAGATTAGGTATGTCTAAATGGAATAAATGTAGTGATGATGTCAGAGTAATTTCATTGATATATATGATCGGTCTGTAGTGTTGGATTAAAGGTTTTTAAGAGGAAAAAGAGTATTTATGATTTTTCACGATGATCATTTTTAATATAAAGTTATTTTGACCTTATTATAGCATGTTTCAAATGGTTTTGTAGTCTGATTGTATGTTGAATTCGAATTGGATATTTTTGTTTGCTCTTAAGTTTCTAAGTTTGTGTTAAAGAGTATGTAGGTCCTAAAATGGGTTATAGAATGTATGGGTTACCAACGATGTGGAATCTCAAATTTTGGTCCACAAGTGTGTAATGGTTGTCTCTAGGTGTACAAGAATTTTTAAAGGTGGACATTGATTGGAAGGTGTTGTGTTGACCTTGTTTATTTTAAGATTCTAGGATTTTGGGCTCTATTAGAAAAATGGCATGCCTTATGAGTTAATATATGAATATTATAAATAATTTCATTATTCCAAATGGGTTTTCAAATCAAGCTTCATAAAGATATGAAGGTTTGTGGTTTTTACATTAATCATGTTTTTGTCAAGATGGAGGCCTAGTTAGCATGTTGGTTTATGAATGAAGTATGTTATATATGTTGACCTAATTGTTTCAAAATTATGTGCTTGAGGGGGCATATGATAGTTCTCAAGATATGAATTTTTAGGTCCTGAATATGTGTATTATAAAAATTATGGGCTCTTTAATTTCCAGGTAGGGCTACAAGAAGTCTAGATAAGCCTAATCTTGAAGATGTGCTTTTTATTTAATTTATCTTTAATATCAATGAATTAGTATTTAAAGGTGAGTTATTATGTTTTTTTATATCATGTTCCATATTTGGTAGATGGCATGAAGTTATTTTAGTCATCCTTCAGTTCGTTTGAGACAGAAGGCTAATAAGCCTATATGATGGTTCTTCATGATATATGGAGATTTGAAGATGACCAAAAGGTAAAATGGATCAAATATATTATGAGTACTCCCTCTTAGATGTTTCTTGGTAAGTTACATAAAATTTTAGTGTTTTGTGTATTCTTTATTAATTAGTTGCAGTGACTAGTTGAAGGTGAGTGTTGACATGGAGTAAGAGGACGGTGCCAAGGCAAGAAGAGGTAGGCTCAAGGTAAGGGGGAGTTTGTATAATATTTATAAGATGGTCCTATACCAATTTTTAGTATTTTTAGGTCCTCAATATTATTTGGTGCCCACTTTTTCATTATGCCAAAAGTTGGGGGGGAAGTTCCTATTGTGAGAGTGCTTAAAGAGAGAAATGATGAGTTGCATGATGTTTGTTGACATCAATGACAATAGATGATATTTTTAGATATTTTTAAATTATGTCATGGTGATGCCATAGAGGTATCCTAGTGATTTAATGAAGCTATTTTATAGCATGAGTGATAATGACAAAGTGTGCAAGGTGCTTGTCCTAATGTGCTCAAATTTTTTTGGTTGATCTTTAATTTTTAAATGATTAGAGATTCTTAAGGATGAGTATGATGTATTGATCATGTGAAATAGTCATATAATATGTTTTATATTCTTTGGATATCTTGTGTGTATAATTATAATTCACCTAAATAATCATTGTTCTCATATAGACATTTTTGGGTCAAATGGTAGAAAATATAAGTAGGTAGTTTGTTGATGTCAACATTCACATGCATGAAGGTTTTAGGAGGAAATGGTCACATGGGTTTGTTAATTATTGTTCCTAGTTTTCATGTGATAAATATTAATTCATGATCATAGGTTCAACAAAATATATGCATGTGCAAAGTTGGGATCCCATGCAGCTTGACATTATTTTCCCATACTTAGCCAAATTTGCATGAGGTAAGAAAAAGCTAAGTAGTTTGGTGATGGCATGTCTCACAAATGTGAACATTTTAGAACAATATGATCATATGGGTTTGTTTAATTTTAAACCTATTTTATTTTTGCTAACTTTTAGGTTAAGAACTAAAGCATGATAAAAGATATGTATGTTTAAAGTTAACCTTCCAAATAAGTTTTTGACATAGTTACTTCTTGGTAGAAAATTATAATTGATAATTTTGATGTCATTATATCTCACATGTGTGAGTGTTCCAAAATTAGTTTGTCACATGGTTGGACTATTCTATGTGATGAGATAATATGGTCTAAAATTGAGAACATGCGAGTGAGGGAAGAAAAAGGTAAGACTGTGCAAAGTTGACCTTCCAGTCAGATAAGCAAGGTTACCATACTCATTTTTTTAAAATATAAATTTCAAGTATCATCGATGAATCACATTGATACATGAAGTTAAGAATTAATGAGGCATGAACCAAGTTGTAAAAAATCTTAAGAATCCATCAAAACCTAAAAGAAACGATCAAAATATGAAGTGCAATTTTAAGGGTAGACCATCACCAAGATGTCATAGAGAAATGAACAAACCATCTCATTTTTGAAATTTTTATCTTCACTCAAGAAGATTAAATGAGATAAAATATGATCTCATCATGAATTTATTCATGCTAGGATCATCCTATAAGAATTTCATGTCCACGTAATCTTTCTAGATCATGTTATGAGAATTCAAAGTAGAACTTATAGAATGGGACATTCACGCTAACATCAAAATTAGGCCCCATTAAATAACATTTGATTTAAAAAGACCACTAGAGTTTAAACTTTTATGGGCTCACAAATTTTCATGATGGCCTCATGAATGTCTTTTTCAATCACATTTATGTCAAATTTAATACATAGTAAAAATAAATCCATTAGAGCCTAAAATTTATGGTTGTGCAAATGTCAAATACATTCACAAGGATGTCAAATGATGATCATGTGAATATAAATTTTAAGCTCATTAGTTATCCATTTGGGTTCAAATAGTGTGTCTTAGTATATCCAATGGTCTTGAAGGTATTCTTACCAGGCAAGATCAACAATGTGAGATGGGTCAACATGTTAATTAGATGAGTTGGATATCAACAACCAATTATAATAAAGGTGAGCATAGGATTTTTGACAGAAGTTGAGAATCCATTTTTGATGGAAGCTAATGGGTCTTGTATGATTGTCTTATCACCATTTGAGCTCAATCTAATGAATTTGAAAGGCACACACTGATGTAGCCAAGGTGATAAAGACTATAAAAGACTACCATTAAAGATAAATATGGACCTCTGGTTCATAGATTTGTATCCTATAGGGTCATTATTATGACTATTTTCACCATTCTTAAAAGAGGACATTTTATATAATGAACTCTCGATCCTTGTAGAGATAGAATGGCTCTATTTGGACCTATTATAATCTATAAAAAAAGGGGATATATAGTCTATAAGTCTACATTACTATAAAGGTTGTAGGAAAACCAATAATCTTAGATTGATTTTCCATCTATAAGTGAATTTATGATCCAAATATAAAAATGGAACACATATGTGGTTAATGCAAAAAGGTCTCATATATCTATGTGGCTTTAACATTGACAATGTAGGTACTAACCACCATTCATTACATGGCACTCATTTTCAAGATTCAATGATTTGATCCTCATGAACAAGTCAATTGGGATTAGGGTCCCAAGTTGGTGAAATGGTAGTTAGAAATTAGTTAAGATCATTGATTCCAATCAAACAAACTTGATCACTATGCATAACAAGCCCTTATATTCTATTGGGATCTCTCAACTAATGAGAGGAGCTTGAGGATATTTTTGGGACAAAAAGAGGTCTATTTGTTGATCAAAGCACACATAAAAAAATTAGTCAATGAGATACAACCTCAATTCTTGATCCTAAGGACGTTTTTGCACTCTTCAATTAATTATTCCCATCTCTCTCTCTTTCTACTATATATATACATATACATATATATATATATACATATACATATATACATATATATATATATATATATATATATATACATATATATATACATATATATATATATATATATATATATATACATACATACATATATATATATATATATATACATACATACATACATATATATATATATATATATATATATATATATATATATATATGCTTTTGAGCCAAAAAAATGGATCATCTCTATAATCCTCTCAAATCCCTCTACTCCCTCTCTTGAGCACGACTAAAATCTACCAAGATGGATCTTGTAACCTCTTAAGATGAATACAAGATGAATTTTTATATTTAATTATTCTATTATAGTGCGTACATGTTAGATTTGCATATGTGGTTGAGTTGTTCTCCCTTGTCAAGTCATGATCTCACCTTGTTATTAGGTTATCCTATTATGCAAGTCATGTTTAGTGTTTTACATATTTTTATTGAAGCCTACATGTGGATACTTTGATTGGTTTGTGTCTTTAATTAAACCTATCTAATATTTCCCTTAGCTTGTGATCATTTGGTGAACCTCTTCTTTAAACACTAATGTATGATAAGTAGTTGGAATCCTAGATCTAGTCTTGTGATTGTTTAATTAGTGTCTAAGAGTCAAGAAGAGTGGATTAACCATAATTTAGGTGAATCACCATATTTAGATTATTTTTTCCATTTCATGTTATCCCTCTCTCCATTTTCATTTGTTATTAGTAAGTATTAGTAGTGGGTATGAGCGAAAATGTTTTATCATAGAAGCTAGCCTCATAAAAAATCCTAGAGGCCTAACATCATTGTAGGATACCTACAGCTTGGTGTCAATCTCATGTTGAGTAGATTTGGAAGTAGGACCTAAACACTTCTACTTCTATCTAGGGTTCAATCTAGATCTCCAATAGTTATAATCTTGACAAAGAGGGAAATAGTTGAACACATTCAACTAGGGTATGATAGATAGCTTGGTTAAAGAACCCTATGCCTAATTTAGTGAGATTGTTACTGAGTCTAATGAATAAATGTGACAATATAAATATTTAAATATGTTAAGGTAAATTTTTTAGACCTCATTGAGGTCATTATATCTCAAACCAACTTAGGAAAGTTCTTATAGAACCCAATTTGCTCTCAAACCTCATTGAATGCCTAGTTCCATATGAGAGTCTATATTTTATTAATTTTTAAAATCTAGAAGATTTATATTAGACATTGGTTTAATAGGGTAATTTAACTACCCTAGTGTACTTCTATTTTTTGTAATTTGTTGGTGGTTTCATGCCCTAAGTTGTATGAACTATAGTTAAGAACTCAAAACACTTTTAGGATGCCTAAGAAAGTTAAGAGGATTTGATGAGAGAGAAAATAGATTATATGCCTTGAAATGGATTATATAAAACATATAAATTACATATAAATTATTAAAGTCTCCCCTAAGCATCATATTATCCCATAATATTTTACTTAAAGGTTCAAGATTGTATGTAATAGGCCTAAAAAGATTGATTTTTACTAAAAGATAGGTTCATACAAGTTTTCAGATCTCAAAATTTGGCATGGAGAAAAAATAGGATGTTTTATATGTTAATAAAAAACTTATTTTTGGTTTTTCACATGTGGTAAGCCTATAGACCCATTTTTAGTCTCTTGGCAGGGAGGCCTAATTGTGGCCTAGTTAAGAGAGATAAACAATAAAAGAGGATAACTCCACACATTTTATAATCCCAAAATTAAACATGGAGATATAATTACATAATGGGTCCCATAATATTTCATAATATTATCACTTTAATCCCTAAAAATGTCTACATAAGGAGGTTTGTATGATTTTATGGGTATAAGGAATGAGCCCTATTTGAGGCTTTTGGTAGAATGAATTGTTGGGGATAGTTTGAGACCTCAAAATGGATTGTTTTAAGTCCAATACTATATTAATATGCCATACATAAATTTTGTATGAGCTAAATAAGATGAATCTAAGTGTTGACACTTACATGTAAAATAGTCCTAAAGAGATGAAGAGTGCTCTAGACACCTTGCAAGAGAAAGAGGTGATGTGTCAAAGAGAACGTGATGGGGTTAGTTGAAAAGTGTCAAGAGAAAATCAAATATGTAAGATAAATTTATTTTAACATCAATAATGGCACTTGTCCTTCAACATGCTAAGGCAAAGATCATTTTTCAAGAGCTAGTCAAGGTGTCAAGTAAGCATTTCAACTCCCACACCACTTGGATGGTTAGAACATCTTTAGCAGTGCTACAGATGGAATATTAGACCTATTGAAAGAATTATCTAACTCTTATATTATTTTTAACTCACATAGACTCTTTTATAATATCTCTCTCCTATGCCCTTCTTCTCTTCTCTCTCACTTCTGTTACATATTGATCCACTTTTGGCTTTATAAATCATCCTCCACCTAATTATGGGGAAACATTGATAATTTTCAACATTTAGGAAATAAATAATATTTTTTTAACCTTTTCCATCAACTATTTCAATGTGTATGGTATGCTAGTTGATATTTCTAAGTGATAGATTCTCTTCCTTAGCATGTTGTCCTTGTTAGCATTTATATCCATATTTTTTGAGTCACTTGAAGTGTTCTAATGAAGTTTTTATGAGTTTAGTGAGTTGTATCTCCACTATTTTCTTGTCATAAACTTATGTTTAGTTCTCCTATCTCAATATTGATTCACAAACCTCCATGAGAAATAATAATGAAAGAGAGATTTGGATTAGTGTCATGTGAAAAATATGCTTTTGTTTGAAGTGTAACTACAATTTTTTGGTAGTGGTCAAGTAAAATTTGTGCATCACCTCATCAAGATAGGTTTAATTTATGTTTTATCTCTCCCTTTTCATCCAAATGAGCTAGTAGTATACGTGATGAATAATCAAGATAAATCTTGGGAGCTAACCCTTTAATCTAGATGTTACCCATATGCGTAGGGGTAATCCTATTTTCCATTCAATTTGGACAAGGCTTGAAATACCACTATAAGGGTGTAAAATTGAGTTCTCATTATTTTTTGTTTGTTTCATTGAGTTCTCATTATTTTATTTTATTGTATATTTATTTTTTGTTTTTTGGTGTTTTATTATGTTTATTTGTTTATTTTCCTATTTTTTGTTTTCATTGTTGTGTCATGATTCAGTATACATGTATTCATTAGGTTATTATTTGCATACATTATTCTTGAATCCATACATATTCATACATCAACATTGTCATCATGGCTTTTATCATTGGTGTATTAATTTCACTTATTTATTAGATCACATGTCAGTCTTTATGCATATTATGGCTATGTTATCATGGTATTTTATATCTCAATTCATAACATCACACGATACAAAAAAAAACTTAGGAAATCTTAAAAACAATACGACCACAATACTTTTCCTTGTTTACCTTAAAAAGTTCTTGATTTATCCAAATCAATCATATGTTTTGGGATTTTTATGATGTTTTATTTCTTTTGGTCTCTTTTCCTTCTCCTTAAGCAATCATATGTTTGTTTTATAGTTTATATACCATGTCTACATGATTTTTATAAAAGGTATGGTCTCTATTTAAAACTCCATTTTAAAAGTAATAAAAAAATACACCTAATTGTTATTTTCCTAAAATCATGCCACAAATCCACTTCCATGATTTTACAATTAATAAAAAATACACTTAATTTTTATTTTCCAAAAATTATGCCACAAATCCACTTCCATGATTATAATTTTGATGTTTTAAAACATAAGAGAATTTTATCTAGATTCACTAAAACCCAATCCATTTCTTGTTTAATAATGTATATATATATTTTTCAAGTTCAGTCAAGTCTAATCCTAATTCAATATTGATTATAATATTCCCATGTATATTCCCCATTTTAAGGTGAGGGATTTAGGTATGTGTTTCAATCACTCATCTCAAAATAAAATGTTAAATATCCCATATGTTAGTAAAATAATATAGTTAAATGTGATATGAAATAAACAAGCTTATGCAAAGAACTATACATAGAGAGATTAAATCATAGATTACTAATATATTTCAAACTATATTACCTCATACTCTATTACATAGTTATATAGGAAATATGTTTCCTATACATGGGATAATGAGATCCCTATAATCTCTCACTTACTAACAAACCAACCAACTACTAATAATACAAGATACATTATTATAATAAAAATATATCTACCTAACTAATTATAACAACTAGTTTACCAATTATAATTTAATTGTGCATTATTACTCATGTAATTATTTACTTTATGATATAACCTAAAGTAAATACTAAATCTTAATACAATCTTGATATCTTAATGATATGTTGCTGAAAAGATGAATATAATTAATACATATAAATATGTTTTTGAATAAATGTATAAGTTTTAATATAACATAATAATGATAATACTATATCAAGTATAACACAAAATATTACAATTCACATGCATGAAAACCAATATGCTAAAAGCTAGAATGTCCCAAATGATATATAATATTTCACCAATTTTGATAGAATAATAAATGATAACATAAAAAAGTAGTGTACCTCTATATATGCATTGTATAAACCATATAAATGTAGGCACTATGTAAGTATGTAGGAATATGCATCATAGATAAAAACATAGAATATAATAATTCATGATTAATATCATGGTTATAGGAAATGAATAAATCAATAAACTACATAAATTAGTAACCATACCCAAGTTAGTGATAAAAATAGGTTAGTGAGTCCAGCAAGGATGGGATGCATAAAATATGACGACAATAGGATCTTCTATGGACAAGGGAACACAAATAATAAATCATATGTGCATGAAATAAATCATTTATACACAACATTCAATGTAAGAAAGTAATAATTACAATGAGGATATCCATGTGATATAAATAAGATGTTGATACTAGAATATGATGTAGTAGCTAGTGATATATAGATAAAAATTATAAAGGATGAGAAATTATATATATAATTGTGAAAAATAAGCTAAATATAAATTTCCCCAAGATAGGCTATGCTAATTATTAAATTTCCCCCTTAGAATGTGTGCTAATAGTATGAATTCCAATATCATGTAACCTATGAATATGCATAGAACCTAATTAATAAATTTAATGAAAATAATATTTGTAAACCATAGAATTGAAAACCTCTAACATATTTAAATATGTATCCATTAAAAAATTAATGTTGTGTTAAATTTATATTATGTAATGTCTTTTAATTTTGAGGTTTGAAATATCCTTCAAATTATAATTTTGTAACATTTTTTCATTTTTTTAGCGTGAGATCTTGCCCATTTATGGAAAACATATTTGAATTGGAAAAATAGTATGGTGACATAATGTTACAATATGTAAATTTTTGTGTAGGTCATAAAAACACATTAAAATTAATATTGGAAGGTTCACATGTAGATCAATCCCCAATCTTAAGATAATATAAAAGTGTCATGATCACACTATATATATATAAATATGTGGAAAGGCCCATAAGTGAATAGATATTAATATAAGGGTGATGATGTTCATGGGGAAGAACACATTTCCCTAGAGTATGATAATTCAATAATAAAAGTTAATGTAAATAAATGTATCTTTAGTAATGACCTATCATGTTTCATAGTGAATTAAATATCTATATTTTTAATAAGTAATGTAGACCCATAAGTGAAATGGTTATAATAGATTATATATGCAAGATAAGTAAATAAAAAACATTATTGGGTATAATTACGCTATTTTAAATGATATTAAATAAAAATCAAGGCTAAAATACCCCCATTAGGTTAATTTATGTGATATAGGATATCATACATGGGTACCATGCCCCCAATTTGAGAATATCATATGATCCAAAAGTTAAAAAGTGTCGATATGATGCCCCCAAATGAAAAATATATAATCTTATATGATTCCATGTTTCTAATTTTTTAGTAATATATAGACTAATAATAAATTAATAAATGAAGGCATTGGTACATACATGAGGAAAAAAGGAGCAAGTCTAAAAATTTATAAGAATGAGATGGGGAGGATTGTAATAAATCTATAGCTTCACTTAGAAATCAATGCAAGTTATGATTGAAGGTCTTGATTGTTATTATATCATCATTGAGAAACCAAAAAAGTAATATTAATAGGAGTAAAAATTAAATGGACAAATATATTGAAACATATCTAAAGCAATGTGAAACAATTGTCTAGAATAATATTTAAAAATAGAGAGCAAGTGCCAAAGTGGAAGTAAGAGGACATAAAAATGTAAATAATCACTATGAGTAGTCCACATGTATGGAAACACATATATAAAAATTAATATATTTATAATACCATAGTAAATTAATGATCAAGGCCAATGATTTTATGCTAACAAGAATAATGACAAGAACAAAGGAAAAGAAGATGGCCAATAGTCATAAGTCACTCCTAGGAAGGCCAAGGAGAAAGAAAAAGTGGGAGAGGATCATAAAACCCAAGGAAGATTTAATATCATGAGATTTTTAATTAAATAAATTTACAAGGAGGTGGATAAGGGTACCCAAAGGACCCTCAAACAACACCCCAACCCCATAAAATGAAGATTATCTCCTAGAATATTAGGGGGTTAAACAATTATAGAAAATAAAGGTTGGAAAGGACCCTTATATTGAAACACAAACCCAAAATTTTTATTCTACAAGAAATGAATTTTTTGAGGATTAAATTTTTCAAAATATAGATAACATCTTGAATAAAACCAAAACTATCAACAAAAACTCTAGAGGCATGATGAGGGGACTCACAATTTTTTAGAATCATTAGGATTTGGAAGGATTGGTGTTATATAAATTAGAAAATCAAATTGGTGTTCTCTTCAAAGAGACCTATAAATAATAGGAATATATCCTCTCTAACTTCTATGTCCCCCAACTCCAAAAAATATAAGAAGCTATGGAATGAGCTGGAAGAGTTTTGGAAAAATAGTGAGGACTGGAGTGGATTGTGGTGGGATACTTCAACTCTCCCCTATCTCATCTATAAAAAAGGGGGTATTCATTTTTAAAATGATAGTATGATATATTTTAAAAAAATCATAATGGAATTAGGCCTCTCAGATGTGGTCCTAAACGGTAACTTATACACCTAGTTTAAAAGAAGGATTAGTGAAAACCTCATTCATGTCAAATTGGGTAGAATTTTGATTTTTATTAATTTGTATATTTAAAATAATAGCATCCTCACCTCCCTTCTCAAGAGAGGATCAAATCAAAGTCTATTGGTCTTCATGAGGGATAAGATGTCAAAGATTATAAACATCCCATTTAGGTTTAAAAAATGTGGAACTACCATCCAAACTTGACCAAACCAATCAAGGAATGGTGGAAAGAACCAACCTGATGATCTGATATGTATATCTTACCATGAAACTCAACCTTGTGAAAAATAATCTAAAAATTTAGAAAAAATAAGTGTTTTGGAACATATTTCTTCAAAAAAATAATGAGGGAATATTAAGGAGGAATTAACATTATCACACTCAAGTATCCTCCTGTAACAAAAGGACAAAATAATTAACAAGATATTACGACAATTAGAATCAAAATAAGAAACCTATTGGCATTATAAATCAAGGAGAATTTGGCGCAAGGAGGGTGACAAAAACACTAGGTTTTTCCATTAGGTAACTTCGAGGAACCATTACATAAGTAGAATTTGTAAGGTTCTTAGATAAGATGGGGTGATATATAAAGAGGAAAAGGAAATATAACTATATATAAAAAAGCTATTCAAAAATATCCTATCTTATTCCCCTCTTTAGGATGTGTAGCTAGAATATCAAGTCGTGAACCTCCTCCCAAGAGTCATTTACAAAGGTGATAATTCCAATAGCCTCACCCTTCCCTAGAGGATCTTAGAACAACCATCATTGTGATGGAAGGGGATAAAAACCAATTACTAAATGGTTTTCCACACCTTTTCTTCCAATAATATTGGGACATAATCCAATAGGAAGTGCATTCAATAGTCTTTGAGTTTTTCAAAGTGGGAAATATTCTTCAATAATTCAATAAAACTTTTTTTGTATTGATCCCCAAGAGAATGAGATCAAACAAAATCAAGGACTATAGAAAAATAAAAATTTACTCCACATTATATAAGATATGTACTAAGGCTTTGGATTTGAAATTTTAATTACTCTTGGATAAGATTATTGAAGAATATCAAGGAGCTTTTGTAATCAAAATATAGATAACTTATGATGTAGTTATTACCCATAAGACCATTCAATTAGTATCCAATTCATCCAGGTAAAGAATGTTCCTCAAAATCAACATGAACAAAGCATATGATATAATATCATGGAGTTTCATTAAAAAAGTTATAGATAAATTTATCTTCAATTAGGAGGTTAGACGAATAATCTCCACTTGTATCTCATATCATATGTACTCAGTCATCATAAATGTGGTCCCAAAAGGCTTATTCCTAGCCAAAAGAGGTATTTGACAAGGATACCCATTATATCCATAATTTTTCATAATTATGATAGAAATTTTGATTAAAATTATCAAATAATATAGATCTATAGGCATCATAAAGGGAATAAGGGTAGATCCCAACATCACCATAGTCATGCATGAATAGTTTGATGATGACATCATGATGATCAGATAAACATCATTTATTGAAGCAAACTATTTTATTAAAATTATCAAAACCTATAGAGACATATTTGGTTAGTGTGATGACTTTTAAAATATCACCATTATCTTCATTAACACTGTCAAAAAACATGAGGAATAAAATTTATAAGATCTTCGGATATGAAATAATGAATCTCTTATCTACTTATATGGGCATCCCCTATTCATTGGTAAGATGAAAAATGAGTATTTTAATCCCTTGGTTGATAAAATAAGTAAAATTATGGATGGATGGAAATGAAAATTACTATCCCAAGCAGGTAAACTCTAGCTTCACAAAAGTTCACGATAGAACATACCAATGTACTTCATATCCCTCTTTACCATTCCAAGGAATATTTTTTACCAAATAAAAAAAATTTAAAAAATATTACAATGGATGAGAGCCAAAGAAATGTTAAAATTTCCTCTCATCACTTCAAAACATGTGTGCCTCATAAATCCAAAGGTGGTCTTAGCCTAAGAAGAGTGATGTAGATGAACCAAGTCCTCCTAGTGAAAAAAGGGTGGAAAATTATACAATAATAAAACCAATGGAAAATAATCATAATATAAAAATACCTAAGTTCAAAGGAAGGCACTAATCCCTTCTCTAGAGAAGGCACTATCAAAGGTTCATGTTTTTGGAAATCTCTCAATAAATGCAAATATATTTTAAAGAAAGGAAGTAAGTGGAATGTGAGAAATGGTGAAAAAGTTTATTTTTTGGATTATCCTTGGTTAAACTAGATTCCCCTTGCATCCTCCCCCTAGGATGCCCTTAGTTTCCACTTCAATTTGGAATATGGATCTAAATTAAATAAATATTAGGAGGAGAATGGTATAAAAATTTAGAAAATACTCCAAAAAGAAGGGATCAATTCTTAGGATTTGTACCTCCTACTTGATCCTAAATTACAGCTCTAAATCTTTCACATTAGTCATTTCCCTAAAGAGTATGATCTTTTTTAGATAATTAAACTAAGTAGGGAAGTCTCAATCAAATCAAACTATTTGGTTAATATGGATATTGTGGAATTATATGAAGACACCATGGTGTATTCTCTAGATTACTAACATTACTCTTAAGGTTAGAATATTATTATGGTTGGCTGCCCATAATAAAATCCTCACTATGGAAAATTTGTCTAAAAGGGGATTCCCTATTCTAATTAGGTGTGTTCTTTGCAAGGAAGAGGATAAGTAAACTTCACATTTATTCCTTTTTTTATATTTTACTTCTATGATTATGAAACTCTTCATTCTAATTGGGTCAATCAAGATTAGGTCCATGATCTTATCATCTAGTAAAAACCCTCTTGGGTTTGCCTACCCCTATATTTCTTGTGGTATATTTATTTATCCCTCATCTTTTGTGGTATTTGGAAATGTATAAAATCATAAATCTCTAAAAATATATCCCCTTATCTCTCTTCCACTTATTTAAGAAGCTTTTATGATATCAAATAGAACTAATCCATGTTCTCTTCTAAATTTAATGATCCCCCAACCCTAGTAAATTTAACCTATTCATGATGATTGTGATATTAGAATTATAGTTCATGTATAAAGGTAGAAGGTGGATAGGTATTTTATCAAATGGATTAGTTAACCATTTTATTGACACAAGATAAATCTTGATGGTGTGACCAAAGGTAACCTAGGTCTAGTTGGGGGGCATCATAAGGGATGCTAACAATAACCTTATTGTTTATTATGTAGGTCCCTTATGGGTCTAAACCAACCATGTTTCTGAAGTGTCAATAGCTTCTTGGGGAATCAAATTGGTATTCAATTTGGGCAATGATCTTCTCTATATTGAAGGGGGCTCCCTAAATATCATTAATTATTTAAAGGGAAAATATGGATCTTTTTGGACCATCTCAAAAGTAATGGATGATGAAGAGTCTTATTCATAATTTCAAAGGTTATACTATCTCCCATGTTTATAGAGATATAAATAAGTGGGTAGACCAAATGGTTAACATATGGGTATGAAGAGACTTACTTAAACATTGGTTAAGTGAGTTTGATATCCCAAATCAAGTCTCATCAATAATCCAAAATGATAAACACCTCTCCCATGTACAAGATTATTAAATAACTTCTCTCATGATAGATGCCATGATGGGAAAATACTAAATCAAGGTTCAATTCAATTATCACCACATTAAGGATATTTTTATGATCTAAGGGAAGATACACACCACTTTAAACAATAAATGTTTGTATTTGGCCAAAAATGGAAACTTTGTATTGGTTATAATGGTAAAAAATTATCAAATTCATATCGGTGATAACATGAAAAAAATAAGAGGATAAAGAGGCATGATTGAGTTGATATCCTATGTATAGGTGAAAGATGAACCTGATGTTTGGATGAAGGTGGTTAAAGGAGGGCTATCAAATTTTATGTAAATAATAGTTAGACATGATACAATTATCTCTAGGGACTTTTCTAATTGTTAGGACTTTACTTAGTCAAAATAAGGGGTTTAATCAACACCATCTTAGAGTAAATAAAGAGAAATAATAGGTATGATCTATGACAACATTGAAGCTTTCAAATATAAAAAGATAAATGAGTAATAAATGAATATTTTTTAAATTCTAAAAAACTAGTCCTTTCAATCTAGAAATGATTCTCTAGAGTCTACTTGCCTAAGAAGTGTTCTAAGATTTATCTTTAGATAATGAAGTATAGTAACCTTTAGGGAAAAAACACCATTATATTATCTAGGGCCATATGATCATTTATTATTTCTACTAAATTTCCCAGAAGCTTCTATGACATCTTATAAACCCAACCCTTCTTCAAAGCCCATTCACTATGGGCTTATCTTACTCATTGTAACAAGAGGGGAACCACTATGTGAAAAATATGTAATTAAATACATAGTTTTATACAATGGGAGGATTATTATGAATATTAAATAAGGATTTTCCAAATGATGGGAAAGGTATGTATTATTTGACTCTAAGGGGAGAGGAAAATATTGGTAAAACACCCTAAGATAACAGCTTGGATGGTAACATTCAAGTGGTCAAGAAAATTACAAGTTTTTTTCACCAAACCCCAATAACTTCAAGTTTGATTAAATATATTGGATTCTGAATAATATTTATACCAATCTGTCCATGCAACCTTTTCTCTATTCTAAGTTAGTGTAAGAGATAAATACTTTTATAATGATGATTTCTCTAGAGGAGCCTAGAATGGGTACTAGTGGAGGGCTTGTAATTAGAATTGAAGAAGTCAAGGAGATTGAAATGACCCACCATAAAAATGAATAAAAAATAATAAAATAAAGGATATGGATAAGGAGTGGGTGCAGATAGTCCAAAAGAAAGAGGAGAGGACCCCAATCTATAAAAGGAAAAGTGTGGCTGAAGAAACTTTTGAGGGTCCAAACAAATGATCAAGAGGAATGGAAAAAGAGAAAATAAATACTGTGACCATTAATCTTGTCATTTAATCTAAATTTGAGGACTCCAACTTTTAACTTCTATATTTTTATGTTTTGTGTCATTTTGGTGTCTTTTTCTGCTTTTTGGTTATTTTTTGGCTAACAATATCTTGTTTCTCATGGCATATGCCAATATTGTTTGAATATTCCTCTTGTTTTTAATTTTATATATTTAATGGAATTTTATAAGGTCACATGACCATATTACCATTTTATTTACCTTATATAGTAAAATAATTAATGATGTATCTATTAGGCCCAAATCTTAGTCATAAAAATGTGGATGGTTTGATATCAAGGTGTTATGTGTGTGTGTGTGTATCCATCCAAAGTAAAACATGATATGCAAATAAATTCACATAGATATCGATGTACACAATAAATATATGTGTAAAATATATTATGGAATATGTTATATGCATGATCCATGTAAATTTGCTCAATATACTAGAGAATAGACTATTAAAAATGGCATCTTACAATAGTCTTTAGTGAATAATAAATCCCCCCATATGTGAGGTAATAAATGAGGCCAAATTGATATATTACCATAATTTCTCATATATTAAATATTAAATTATACCATGATAATCACATTAAAAAATAATATTAAAAAACCTCTATGATAGGTAAATATGAAAGATAAGAATATTATGACTAAGAGAAAGAACACAAAAAAATTGTTTTTTATTTTTTATGAATGTTTTTTTATTTCATATTTTTTATTATATTATTTTTTGATATTGAATTAACAAAAAAATGTATATAATTATGTAGAAATGAATAACTATATGTATGGATTACTAGTGTAAATGTACATGTATGTCTATTCTACATTAAACATCTTGGTCATTAATGTATAAATAAGATAGACTAAGTATTAAAGGAAGCATGCAGTAAGTATAGAAACCCAATATCATGTGTAATAAGATCACCAAAAATGATGCAGAATAATTTTTATGATTAATTAAAAATAATTAATAGTCAAAATTATAAATATGTCACATAATGGGAATCTAAATATGTGATACAACTCTCAAGTAGATGACCATGTGTACTAAAATTAAATCAATGAAAACAAAATGTAAGAAAAAATATAGTACAATAAATATCATAATTTGTGTGTGTGTGCATTTAATCCCATGATGTTACTTCTGAGGCATAAATCTATGTAGTCAGGGTGGTTAGTGTAGACATCCCATTCCAACCACAACTAGCTTTCAACCAAACTTCAAACTTATTTCTACCAAACATTGCAAATTAAGCCTAGAAATCATTGAATGTCCCAAATATTTCTTTGCATCATTAATAAATGATCATAATCATGTTGAGACATCCATATTTGTGGTATTATATTATACACAATAATAAAGTCTCACAGATTCATCATTAGTCACCTTGTGACCTAACAACTAGTAGTGGGGTACTTGATCAAATCTTAAAAGATATAAAATACTAATCAAAATGAATCAAATAATTAAACAAGATTAAATTATTAGTTGAATTATCTATTTGTAATTAATTAATATCTATAAATGGAAATTTAAAAATTCAAAATGTCAAGCCTTTTCATCATTACCTTTATGAGTTGTTAAGCTCTTCCAAAATATCTCAAAATATATAATTTGAGAGTGACGCCTAGTAATTGAAAATCATAATTACATGACAAATTTTAACTTAACTAGAGTTAGCCTCAACTCACCTAGTGTTAATTTGAACTCATTCCATGTTTAAACTCAACCTTAACTCACCTTGGGTGAGAGTTAACTTTTTAGGATATAAATACAAGGCCATACCTATTGATCTCAAAGCTTTGATAGTATAGTGTTATTATGAAAGATTTTCTCCATAAGTTTCTTAAAAGTAATGTTACCATGCCAAATTAATAATATAATTAGCTAAGCTAAGGTTCCAAGGAGAGGAGCAAATAAAGATTCATTGTTAGAGAATTCTTGATACAAAAACTAAGCAACCCACTTTAACACACCATTTAGAGTTTTAAGGAAGGTAAAAGAGTTCCTTATTTTGTGTTATAGTTTTGATTTAATTTTTATGTTTATTACCTATGCTATCCTTAGTGTCTAGGCTAGATGTGTTAATATTTTAGTGTGTTATTTTGATTTGTTTTATTAGACTAACACTATACTAACCTCACCTCTACATATTATTTGTTTACATGATGGCATGCCCAATGAGACTTAAACCCCAAAAAGTTACTCTAAAGGCATTTTAGGACACCCTCTTAACAATTTTCATGTCAAAATCCAAACTTTCGAATCAAAAAAATTGAAATTGAAGGCCCATGGACATTTTTCTAGAAATCATAAAGTTACTTTGTACAATTGTGTTCTTATTCTCTGGAATCATGATATTGCACCATATCAGTACTCTTACGATCATGATTTTGTCATAAGTTATGTGGTTTTTAACTAACTATCATGATATTGTGCTTAAACATCATGATTTTAAATAACTATTTATGTTTTATAGGCAAAATGGTGATATTGATAATATCATGAATTTTAGTCATTATATTGTCTAATAAGTTATGATAACACCTAATAAGTGAGAATTTTGTGTGATAAGTGGTGATATTGCCTAGCCATTATGGTTTTTTGACTAATCATGTTATCTTGTAGGTTATGTTCTATTATTACCCATAGTTATGTAGTATTATGTTATGTGTTGTGATATTGCATAAATATTTATGATTTGGTGTTGATACTCTATTTTTTAGGTAGTAAAGATATTGTGCTAATAGTTATGGTTTTGTAGGAAAAGTGGTGATATTGCTTTGTGTTTCTAAATTTTTTCACTCTATGTAAAATTTTGGGAACTCAAGATCTAAAATTTAAATTTCATTTACTCTCTCATATTTTTATTCTAAGTAAAATAACCCCTCAACATATTTTGTAGGACCTGAAGGCCAAGAAAATATGATTATGAGCACTCAAAGTTTCAAAACTCACATTTAAAATTGGTGTTTTAAAAATATTTTTACTTGAGTTATTTTTCATTTTCTCTAAGTATTTAACACAATGCCAATGGGATCAAACTTCATTACAATTTTTTTTCAATGCTATAAAAATGAACTCTCAATTTAGTTAAATACTCATAAGATTTTTCATTTTCATGCTTGTTTTTTGAAGTGTTTATTTAACAAGATGAGTGTCACATGTATTCTCTCCTCCCATACCCTTTAGGTAACTTGGGTGATAAAAAATTCTCACTCTTTACATGTGTTGCTTTGGTCCAAAATCATGAAATAAAATTTGTTAAGGCCCTCTCCAAAAATTTGTATGATTTGGGTGACCCAAAAATGATCAAAAGTCCTTTCACTTTCTTTATTTTATGCATTTTGGCTTATGGGTGGGAGTTCATCTCCTCCCCATGAGTTTTATAAGGAAGCATTAACCTAAGAATTCATCTCCAAACATAGTTTCAACCCCAATCCATGGTGGGGTATATAAATTAAGGTTGACCCATTGGGATGCATGTTTGAGGAATTAAAAAATATCTGTTAGTGGCACTCAGCCTTAGACCATAGGGGTAACTCAAACATCACACTACACTAAGTAATTGATGAATGTAGTTTTTGTGAAAAGGACAATACCTTTTCATAATAAGCTAATTAATATTGAGCCAAATGACTTGACGCACCCTAGTATTTTACATACATATGGAACCATTTAAAAATGAATGAAAATTGATGGTTTCGATAATCCCACTTACTATAGGGATATTGTTAATGTAGGGTGAGTATATCAAAGTTTCATGTCATCATACAAGCTCTTGAGAGAAGAGTGGGCTTAAAAAATTCACTTTTCATGAAATTTTATTTTTGCATTAATAACGTAAAATACTCTCAAGATCAAGTATATAAATAGAATTCTAGAGTATGATGCCACCTTGTTAGTTTGAAGTTTTAAGACATTACATTTAGTTTTTTTTGCCTTTTTTGTCCTCTTTACTTACATGGTCTTGAGTCAAAACTATTTTTTTAATATTAACACGTTCAAAATGAGTCTTATTTACACATCTCTCCTTTATTTAAAGAGGTGTGATGCTATCTATTTCACATCACATTTGCCATAGTCATTTATCAATCTTGTGTGTGTGTGTGTGTGTGTGTGTCACTTTCTTGAAAGGGGCATCATTATGCTTCCCCTTTAATTCTAATTATTGTGCATTATAGTCTTTGAAACAAACCATTTTACATAATTTTATACAAATATAGTATCATTATGCTACTTTAATTATTTCAACCACTTTCCTTATGTCTAAATTTACAAACCGAAACCATGTGTGCCTTATTAGTTAAAGCCTAGTACTATTTTGTCATTCATTCTTGTCTAGCTTATTGTCTATTTGAGTAAACCTAGTCTTATAAGTTAAGTTAAAAGTTAGCCTTGACAAGTTCATATTCAAAAATTGATTGATTTATGCGTATTCCTTTCATAATTTTATCCTAGACATTAATATTTCACTTTTGGGTTGTGTTACTTAGGTCAATTTCTTACTCAATTTAAAAACTATTTTTTGCTTATATTTGAGGAAGTGTTCTATAATCCATATGCCTAAGGTTTAATGCCATTTTATTAATGACCAAGTTCTTTTTTAAATTCCAAATGCCTAGTTTATGTGAAAGTGTTTCATTTTTTGTTAAATTAAATCTCTTACCTCTTCAAGCTAGTTTTGTTTAATGTCTATCTTTTATACATTATTTCAAAAATACCTAGCAATTTCCATTTTGAGCCTAACTTTTGTGCCTTGTTTCCAAAATACCTACCAAATTTTTTTTCTTTACACCTAGTTTAGACTTGTTTTAATCATATTTTACCAAAATTTTGGTATTCATTTTTATTTCATTCACTTGACCTTTGTTTGTAAGAAATTTGACATTAGACATTTGAGGTTAGAATATTTTATAAAAAGTTTATAATTGACCATTTTGGAGATACAAATCCATCCTTAGACTAAGTTAGACCAATTTTGGACCATTAGTCCTTCAAACATTATTCTTAAGAGTTTATAGAACTTTATACCTATCTTAATGAAATGTTAGTCCTTGATTTTCATATGTCTCATTACACTCGTAGTGGAGCCATGTATAATCTTGTTTATGATAATGTAGTCATGAATGATGACTTTTATCAATAACCCTATGATGATGATGATGTTATTTATGAGATGGATCCTTATCCTCCTTACACTACTCCACCTAGGGAGAAAATTCAAGATCCATTAGCTCATTATTTGGTTAACATGCCTCCCTATTTGGAAAAACACTAAGAACAAACTATGTAATATCTTGTTATCATACCATTAGGTATATAAAATGTTCAACAAAAAACATATTACATTACTCTACCTTAGACATATGATCTTTACGCATTTTATCATCACTTTCTTGAAAATAAGGATGAGGTTTTAGTTAGAGATGCATAGGCAGGGCTAAAGTTTCTAGTAGACTTCCCCCATGAAAATTTTCATAGTCTAGTTAGAGTGCCTCTCAACATGCCTTATAATGAAATAATTTAACATGCCTCTACTATCAATCCTTAATATTTCATGTTGATTTCATATCAAGACCCCAATTTTCTTGTCAAAGGAAAGGACCTCATGAAATACGACTCTATATAAAAGCATCAAACATATCAAACCTATTTGAATTCAACACATAATTTTAATAAAATGGTCATGTCAAATGATCCACTAATATAAGTATCTCCTTCAATAATAATATTAATTAAATTTATAGTTTAGTATAATTTGGGTATAGACCCATTTGCACAAAGTACTTTAGTTAGTGACATGTATAATGTCCTATCTATTTAATAAGTGATGACTACTCCTACATAGAACAATGCACCAAAAATGGTGGATAAAATGCAAATATCTTCCAATCTAGGCCAAAGTGGTTTAACTAATGAAAAAATAGTAAACAATAACAAGTGACTATAGTTAAAACCATAATTGGTTCAAAATAGTAGGGGGAGTACCTCTTACATCCCAACCACAATAAGTTACTTTTAATCCTCAACTAACTACTTCATCAAGAATACAACCATAGTAATTAATTAATCAAGCACCAATCAGCTCCTTTACTAAAAAAAGAGTGATAAATTATACTCCACCTTAATAGGTGATGATTAACAATATAAAAAAATAAGCATAGTATAATATACCACCATAGCAGAGGTATAACATTATGACACCTCAAAAAGGGGAAATAAATATTCCAACTTGACAAGTAGTGACAAGTATACCTCAATAGTTGTAGACCAATGTGCCTTCACAATCTTAAATATTTTATAATTAATGATGTATATCTATTGGTCAAATACAAATGTTGAACATACTACAAGTGTCTTCTTCACAATTGAAGTTAAAAAAAGGGGGTACCACTATTCGATAAGTACCAATTAGGCAACAAATTCCTTTTGTTCTATAGATGCCATAAAATCAATTATAGGGCCTTAGTCCACAATAATTTCCCATAACTTATCCAAGTTTGACTAGTCAACAATAAGTCCTTATTTAACCTTAGCAGGCCATGTATATTACCTCGAGCCATATCCTTCCATTACAGCCATAATTACCTCAAAATCAAGCCTATATATTGAATCCAAACCAAAATATAACATAATAATGCATGGAATTTCAATAACCACATCCCAATATGTGATTGCATATTCCTAGTTATTTCACTCATCAAACCAACATTACATAAGAAACCATTCCTATATTATACCTTGGTCATGTTAATTGACCTTTGACCTCCTAGCCTTCACCTTAGGATAGTGTTCTATCAAGTTTCTTTGCATAAGAACTGCAATAAGGTAAAGATGAAATTATCACAATTTAATTAGGGAAGTAGACCAAGAAGTTTAACTTATATGATATCTTCATACCCATTCAACATGGAGTATCTATATATACAATTTCCTCTAAGGTATAGACCACCAAAATTTGATAAATACAAGGGTAAAGGAGACCCTAAAGCCCATTTAATAGGCTTTTTTACTGGTTGATATCTAGTGGATTACAATGACATTTATTTACTCATTTTGTTTGATTAGAGTATATCATGACAAGATCTAGAGTGGTTCTTAAAATTACCAAAAAATTATATATCTAATTTTGATGACCTTTTAGACAAATTTGTGTTTCATTTCACCTATAATATTGATCATGAGATTTCATTAGTGGATTTTACTTAACCCAAGAAAAAAAATTTGGAAATATTTGAAAGCTATCTACATATATGGAGAGAACGTGATAATCGCTTCACCCATAGCTTACTAGACAAATAATTGGCCATTTTGTTTAATAAAAATTTACACAGTGAGATGTCTTATCATCTAGAGCTTCAGTGTGCACATACCTTCAAAGCAATCATTGAAAATGATTTTTTAATTTAAAATTCCCTTATTAACAAAAGTATTATCAAGTTAACCTCTTCAAATCAAAATAATAACTAAAACTAGAGAACATGGCCAAATTGAAACAAAAAACCAAGTCCAAACATAAGTGTTAGTACCAACCTAGGCCAGTAACCATGAGAAATCTAAGGAATTTAACTCTAATAATAATGTTTTTTTATAAATGGAGTAACTAAATCATGTCATATTTAAATGGTTTATAAACTATCTTTATAGTGTATGATGCAAATGCAACTTACTCTTCACCATCAACGCATTCAACAAGCACAACCTTTACAATAATATAAACCAACTCAGCAAATACAACTTTTAACTTTATAAACCTTTCCTTCAATAATAAATGACCTAACTCATTGACTCTTCAATGATCTTGTAGAACCTATTAAATCCATGTTATTCAAGATAACTTCCATTAACATGATTAGTCATCTAATACCAAAGCATTATCCTAAGGGTATTCCTTATTTAGATTGGTAGAGAGAGAATTCTTTATATGAATACCATCATGTTCATGGACATAATATTTTCCATTGTGTGTAGATAAAACACCTCATTAAAAATATATTGGAATATGGGAAGATTACATTAGATAATAGAGCATCTACATCCATTCAAAACCTGTGTATCTATCAAAACCCTTTTCCAGAACAAAAAAATAACAATCAACAATAATGAAGGTTAGAACAACAACAATAGTATCAACAACCATGAAACAACAACATAATTGACAAAAAAAATAATAACATCAACTAAATAAGAGGAACCAAGGCTAGAATGATTCCAATAATCAACAAACTTACCACAAAGTCACACATGAATATAATAAAGTTGTATGTTATATTATAGGAGGTCATGTTTAAACCATTACCATTAATCCTAGACTAAGTGCTAACATAATAGTACCATTTAGAAACAATTCCAATCAACCCATCTATACCAGTAATCCTTTCTTAACTTGGGACTACAAATAAGTGCAACAATAATAAGGTATTACTATTTTTGGACCTTATATCGATAACTCATCATTATCTTATGACCACAATTAAGTGTATTGGTAATCAAGACTTATCCTAATTGGCCCCTCTCCATAAAATTTTTCTAATACTAATTATGTAATCATAGCTCAGTGATCAAAGATTATGATTCCTGGCCCATAACCCCTTACCAATGAACCAATCCAATCCACTATCCTAGCTAAGACAAATTTATATACCACTTTTACGAAAAGACATTTGATATTGTGGAATAACTTTAAAATACACCCATATAAATATCTATTTTGGATTTTTTTCATATATCTACCATATACAAGAACATCGTAACATAATTCCTAGGCCAATCCCAAGTTCTCAATGACAATCCTAGATAAATTCTAAGCTTTGGTTGGACATGTTTCCCCAAGCCAATAGTTGACATTCAACCAAAGTGTTATTTCATCCCTCGACTCTCTTCATAACAATCTATTGTATATTAAATTTTTCATAATGTGAGATAAAATTAAGCATGACCTCATAGATAATGGGTTCAACCTAAATGTTGTGTTTCTAAAGATCATCAAAAAATTTAGATACACAGAAACTGATATACAACCAAAAAAATCATTATCAATGTCTATGATAATAAAGAGTTAGAATCATATGGAACTATAAACTTGCTATTTATCATTGGGCCTTTGACCCATGAACACTTTTCCATGTGTTTGACCTTGATTTATTATACAATTTTATCTTAGGTTGACATTGGATGCATGAAATTCATACAATCCCCTTGACATCACATGAGTGTCTCAATTTCTCTCACTTCAGCATGTAGGTCACCATTAACAAAGATTTTCATCCTTGTCATCATTATAAACATTTGGAGGTTGATTATAAAAGTTACAACTACTTCTTTGGCATAAATTTGGTTTCCAAAAAGGAAAATGACAAACAAATACTTGTTGATTTAGAAGAAGATAATTTCATAGAACTAAATAGTCTTGAATCCTCTTCACATATGCATCCTATTGAAATTTATAATAATTTTACCATCTCATCCAATGTCCCAAGAAAATATTTAACCCATGACACATTTCACATTACTAAGATTCCATAGAAACCCAAGTCCTATGAAAGACCTAAATCCAATCTAACTTGCGCAGAATGGAAATGAAAGAGAAAAGGTAAAATTCATAATTCAAATCCTATCATTTTCACACTAAAAATATGACAAGAAGAGGATCTACTTAATAATGATGAATATTGGTCATAAAATGACAAATTGGCTGATTATTACGAAAATAACAAGTAGCCCATTCCTAACTAGATCATGGAGAATTAGGCCTATGAAGGAGGAGGCCTCAGTCCAAATTAAGAAGGTAATCTTGAGTCAATTTATATCAAAAAATACAAAGGCACCTATGGTCTGAGATTTAAATAACCTAGGGGTGACCCCATACATTTTATTCATGTTCTAATGCCAATGTCTTGTGATGATGATGGTGATAATGAAGTAGAGTCTGAACACAACATTTGGGTATGTGCGTAGAGCTAGGGGATAATTCAATGGAAATTTTAGGTAATATGATTATGTTATTAAATAACATGATATCATTATTTAATTAATGTGATCATGTTATTTAAATTATGGCTCAATAATTACCGATACATAATATAATTGCATTATTCAAAAAATAATAATGTGTATGCATTAGTGTAAATTTAAATAACATGTACGTGTTATATAATGTGTATGTATTGTATAATGTATTATACAACACATACACATTATTTTTTTATAATACCAAACCATCTCCAAAATTCATGTGGTAGTTGAATTTGAAGGTAACTTTGGCCATAATATTATATTTAATACTCTAAATTTTAAGTATAAGAAAATAAATGGTTAAATTTATTTTAATATACATTAAATTTATTTTAGTGAATATAATAAATTAGGGTCACTTAGCATTTGATAGATTTGGTTTCATAGTTTCACACCTTATATTGATAAAATAGTTTTTCAAAATATAATTAGGTTAGTACTTATGCATTTTTAGGGTCTAAGTATTAAACCTAGGGATTTAGAATATAACTTTTGCAATTGATATCCATTTCTGATAAGTATATAGTCATTTTTAGGTTTTTGTGCCTTATAGATTGATTCATAAAAAATTTAGGAGTATTAGGTTTGTCAAAATTGAAGTTTTCAAACCACTCACTTTGAAAACAATGAAAAGTGGTGTGATTTGGGTAGCATAGGTCACATTAATGACCTACACACATTAAACAACCACTTTGTGTTATTTTCACTTGTTCAGCATCCCTCCCTCATCCTTGATCACTTATTACTCATGCCTCATCACCACTAATAACTCTCTCATCATTATTCATTATCTATATTCACTCCCTCATTGACCTTCACTATCCCTAGTTATCACTAATAACTCCCTCATGATCCCTGATTACTCTTTCATTGACCCTCACTATGCCTTATCATCCCTAATCACTCGATCCTCATCCCTCCTCATCCATAATAAATACCTCATTGACCGTCACCATCCCTCATCATCTTTAATCACTCCCTCATCATCCCTAATCACTACCTTATTATCTCTCACCATCCCTGATTATCCTTAAGCACTCCCTCATTGGCCTTTACCATCCATAATCACCACTTAATCATACCTAATCACTCCCTCCTCATCTCTCATCATCTATAATAACTACCTTATTGACCCTCACCATTCCTCATCATTTATAATCAATCCATCATTTCCCTTTACCATACCTTATGATGTAGAGCCCTATTTCATACTCTACTTGTCCAAGATCTCTACCAATATCCACCTACCTTTCAATTTTTATTTTGTTTTTTGATATCTATATTTGGAACATATATACATTTAAAATTTACATATAAATTTTATTCATTTAATTTATTATCCACCATTATTCAAATGGTCTCTATAAACTCTTCATTTTATTCTCCTTACTCAATGCATTCAATCTCTCCTACTTTGAGACTATCCCAATTACTAGTCTATATGTTTTATAAAAACTTAGATCAAATATAGTCTCTAGTTCCTTAATATTTAATATGGATATTATAAAATTATTTCAACTCCTTTTAGTTATTTATAACTTCTTATTAGCCCTATTCAACTTCTCAACATAGTTCTTATATCATACACTATCTCTTACTCTATCATAGAATATTCTTCTACATAATCAAATAATAAAAAAATATTAAATTATGGATACCCTTTAACATATCCCATCTCTTCAAAAAAAATTATTCTTTGGTCCAACTATTTGATAACATCTATTGGCTCTTTCTACTCTTAGATTAGGTCTTTAGGTTTCCTTCTACCATGTCTACCACACAGTCTTCCCCCATCCACAATTATCCATACCGAAACAACTTAAAAACACTATATTATATTTTTTCATGTTTAACTAATAATTTTCAACAAATTTCATGAATTACTAATGGTTACAACTCTTAAAAACTCACTTTGAAAGTAGAAACCTTAGTACAGGGTTTGGACTAGTTTATAGACGTGAGAAGGGTCAAAATGAGATTTAAATATTCCAAAGGAATTTAAAATGATTTTGAATATTATATTAGGTTTTATTTGACTTTATGAATGTTTTAAAACTATTATATTTCTATTTTTAAACTATAGTAAATTGACTTAACCAAACTTGAATAGACTATGTACTCAATCATTGGTTTATAGTAATATGAGAAAAGGTTATTTGTTATAATTAATTAAAAAAAGGGTTATAAATAAACATCAATGTTGAAAATCATCTACATAATTTTTACACACTTTAAAAAATAAATTATTTCCATCTATAACACTCAATTTTTCAATTTCCATGAGATACCACTTTAACTGTGTTAGGTTTCTTGATGACTGCAAGACTGTGTTAGTTTTATTATTACTCATATAAATATATGAAAGATACTTGAAAGAATATAATAATTACTTATATTATGATAATAAAATCATCAACATATAAATTTTAATATTCACTCCAATACATGAATATACCTTCTCACACATATGTATACTCAAATATTTTTCACATAAAAGATATGGTTGTGTTATTCAACATAGAATGTCCTTAGCATAATAACAACATAAAATGTTTAAATAATATTAATGAATTTTTATGTCAAGTTAGTAATTAATCACACACTAAAAAATATAAACAAATAGAATCTCCTCTTCCATAAGGCTCTAACCTTCACTCAAATTTCAAAGCACAATTTGTAAAAGCATAAGGTATATAGTTTGTAATTTGAAAATTCAAAATATTTGAAAATCAAATGAAAAATTATATAATAATCATCAAATAAAATTTATTTTCAACTTACCACTCACACCAATATAAAAAATAACTTTTTACTAATCATGTTTCATGATCATGCACAATGTTAACTATATTTGCACATATTCAAGAAGATGCAGGGTTTGTTTGCTTTATTATCTACAAATAATATAAACTTGTCTTCATTCACTTTTTTGGGGTTATTTACATTCATCCTTTAGAATCCTTCCCCCTCCAACTCTCTTGATTCTAACTCTGAATACAAAATAATACATGGACAAGACTCTTATTATCAAATAACCATCAAGTATATTCTAACTTTTTTTGTATGTTGAGAGTGTCCTCAACGAACTCAACTACTAACACATTTCTCAAATATGAGTTTAGGTATATGTGTTGTAACATCCTAAAATCCTCAGTAAAGTCTAACCACACTAAATTCAACATTGGACTTCTTGAAACAATATTTGAGTCTCTATGAAAGTTCAAAAATTCAAATGAAAGATTTGGTGTGAAATTCCAATACAACACTAATTCAAAATTGACACAAAACTATAAACTTAGAAATACTCCTAAAAAATTATTATGACCTTGGACACCTTATAAAGAATCAAAACATGTAAACTAAATAACTATTTATATTAGGTATTTATGCTCCTACATCACCTCATCATCCCTAATCATTTCTTCATCATACTTCATCATCTCTAATCACTTATTCCTCATCTCTCATTTCCTTTAATGACTCCTTAATTAATCCTTAACATCACTCATCATCCCTAATCACTCCCTACTCCTCCCTAATCACTCTCTCATTTAACCTCACCATCCCTAATCATACCTATTGACTCCCTCATCATCTCTACTCATCCTTAATCACTCCATCCAATACATTGATGGTGGTATTTTTTTGGGGTTTAAAAATGTTAGGAGTTATAAGTGGAGAGTTGAGTGCTAGCATAAAATATAATACATACTGATCTAAATGATGTGGAGGCAAATTTGAAACATAAATATTTAACACCTATGAAAAAATATGGGCCTATTAGAAATGATGTAATTCATAATAGAAAACATGCAAATAAAGAGAATCAAGTAAAACCACCATAGTGACAAAAATGGGTAGTAAATACATGAGTATTATCGAGCTATGTGATTTCTTGAAACTGATCAATTAATTTTCATATGAGGACATTGTATGATCCAAATAATTACATTGAAGGGTTTTTATTTGTATTTCTATTGATTAAGTCATCATACCAAAGAGTGGAAAATAATTTTCAAATGATTAGAATAAGTGTTCCAAGAATGGAAAGTGGTGATTAATTGATAACTTCAATATTCAATCCAATGAAGAGTGTAACACTATGGGATCCCTACTTTCACATCTGAATAAGTGGGTACAAATTATTTAGTACTTTAAAAACTTAAGTAGATAATATATTATTAACCCAATGATATGGTTGATACTAAAAATATATCTACTTCCCCCAACAAGAAATTATATAAATTAAAAATATTATCTCATTAACAAATGTAGATCAAAGGTGAGATAATATACTTCAACATTTCTAATGTAAGTAAAAAAAATTAATTTATCCTAAATCATATTTATAAAAATTGAACTTAAATTTTATACATCATCCATAACCATACACTAGTGTATGGTTTAGTGTAGGCCTTGAGAAATGAATCACCTAGTAGTGTTACTTGGTGTACAAAATCAAAATTTATAAAGATGCAATCCTTTATGACATCTCAACATTATAAATGTGTGATGTTTTACATGTGATCAACCATGTACTTACCATTGACATGTAGTCTATGAATTAAATCCTTGAAATTTTGTGATATATTGTCATGATCTAAAATACCATATATTATAGATATTTCATAAGATCTTAGTCATTAGTGCTAGGAAGTGCAAGAATATTATTAGTTATAGTAAGAAGTATACTCTTAATGGTAAGAATTAAATATAATGACATCCTTATGTCACCATATCACAGTGTGGTTTATCAAACAATAAAAAAGACAAAATAATTGAACCATAAACTAGATGAGTACAAGGATATCTTTGAGTTATTTAAATAAGTTTTTGCATACTATATACTAAACAATACTATTGATTTGATCCCTTAACTACCTCCACCTCAAACCTTTTCATGAAACACATCACTTATAGATAATGAATACATCAAGTGGTAGATATATGAAATCATGGATAATGCACACATCATGCCCAAATCATTACCTTGAAGAATCCCAATTATGTTTATGCCAAAGTTGTGAATCAATTAAAAAATCTTAACAAGATTAAAGTGAAGAATTATTATCCTCATTCAAATATTAAGGAATTTTTATTTCATATCCATGGTGTGGAAATCTTTTCCAAAATTGATCTTTAGTTTAGGTATCATCATATTCATGTTAAACCTCTAAACATTTGGAATATAGTCTTAAAAATAAAAGAAGGATTGATTGATTAGTTGGTTGTGACTTTTAGGTTAACTTATATAATTAATTTACTCATTTTAAGATGTTGAACAACATCCTTATGCCCTTTACCTATGTCAATTTTATAATCTACCTTGATGACATCTTAATCTTTAGAAAACATGGGATGAACATCTACACCATGGTGAACTAGTGTTTCACATTTTTTAAAAACATGTTTTTGTGATAACATGAATAAATTATCATTTTTCATGCAAGATATAAACTCTTTGGGACATATTACACACACAAGGAGTGTATTTGTGAAGCTAACCAAGATTCAAGTCATAAAAGCTTGGGAAACATTAAATAAATTTGCATCTAATTCAAATATTCTTAGAATTAGAAAATTATACAATAGATTTGTGTTTAATTTTTATATTTTAAATAAAACTACCAAAAGTGTAATCGAATAAAGTTTCATTTATTTAGCTACACAACAAAAGATAATTCAATGAACTAAAATTTAGAATCAATTTTTTGTTAATAATTATGTTACTTGATTATAAATTTGGAAGATCATCCAATTAACTCATTAATAAAATTGACTATCACAAATCGGTATTGACAACACAAGTCCTATAAAAAAATTTCTATTATGATGGACTAAACAACATATGATTGAAATCAAATATATGTTTAGAGTATATACTTATTCTAGATGATGAGGGAGTGATTATGGATGGTAAGGTATGGTGATGGTTAATTATGGAGTGATGAATCATGGTGAGGGATGGTGAGTGTCAACGAGGGAGTCATTAGTGATGATAAGGGATGAATAAATATTTATTAGGGATCATTAGGGATGAGAAGTGAGAGATCAGGGATGATGAAGGATGGTGGTAATCAATGAAGGAGAGATTAGGGATGATAAACATGAGTGATGAGAGATGATGAGAGATAATTAAGGTTATTGAAGAAGAGATTAGGGATGAGGAGGGAGTGAATAGGGATGAGGAAGATATTAGGTATAATGAGGGATGATAAAAGAGTGATTAGGAA
Organism: Torreya grandis; assembly: GCA_037957365.1. NCBI lineage: Eukaryota > Viridiplantae > Streptophyta > Pinopsida > Cupressales > Taxaceae > Torreya > Torreya grandis. Next base: position 690,315 of record JARHVA010005239.1, read on the forward strand.
TGATGAATTATTGGGAAGGAGTGATTAGGGATGATGAGGGATAGTGATGGTCAATGTAAAAGTGATTGGATATGACTAGGGATAGTGAGGGTCGATGAAGGAGTGATTATGGACAATTAGGAATGATGAGAGAGTGATTAGGGGTAATAAGGGATGAGTAAGAAGTGATCAAGAATGGGGAAGGTATGATGATCAAGTGAAATTAACATGTAAAGTAGTTTTTGATGTATGCAGGTCATCAATGTGACCTATGCTACCCTAATAACACCACTTTGCATCAATTTCAAAGTGAGTGGTTTGAAAACTTCAATTTTGACAAACCTAAGACTCTTAAAAATGATAGGGATCAATCCAAAAGCCTAAAATACTAAAAATTGACTATATGTTTACCGAAAATGGATATCAATTGCAAAAGATATTTTTTAACATCCTTTGGTTTAATACTTAGACCCTAAAAGTGTCTATATACTGACTTGATTATATTTTTAAAAACTATTTTTCACATCATAAGGCATGAAACTATAAGACCAACTCAATTAAATGCTTAATGAACCTAATTTCTTATATTTACTAAAATAAATTTAAAGTATAAGAAAATAAATATAACAATATAAATGTAAACTTTTACAACTTAGCTAACTCAACAATATAAACGTAACCATTTAAATGTAAAATCAAACTTATAAAATGTTTACACATTATATAACATGTATACATTATTTGAATTTGAATTGAAAATTAAACCTTTAGGCTCATAAATGGTTTAAATTTCTTAGCCAAAGGCTTGTGACTATGCATCTACAGCTAAGACTGAGAGTTTTGAGAAAAACCAAAAATTTTCAACTTCAATCACCAGATACACTATGGATTTAAACATCAAAATTCAAAAAATTATTAGCATCACAATGAGCATGCTATCTTCTTTCTAAATATATGATTTTTATAATTTTTGGGCTATTTTAAGGGTTCAAAGTATATTTATTTCTAAGCATACCTTTTTTAGGACACTACATACTACACCTATACATACCTATTCATGTTTATCTACTTTGTTTTTTGTTTATCTAATTGTAAAAAAATTATATGGCAACAAACTAGGCCTAATTCTACACACATTCAAAAAAATCAATTTTCATTTTTTGAGGTAGTTACGGTGGGCCACATGATCAGATATCCATTTTTTGTTAGTTTTTAGGATCTAATTAATTTAAAAATTAATAAAAATAGTATTAATTGAAAAAGTATAAAAAAATTAGTAACACACTAGAAGATCTTATCTAAATATTCACCAAAGGGTTTCAAATATTATTTAATGATGATAAAAAAATGGTGGGCCACACAACCATATATCTACTATGTTTTCTTAAAAAATAGAAGGTCCTCTTCAAATTTTATATGTTTGACCTACTTATACTTAACCATTTTAAAAAAAAAAAGATTATTTAGAAACTAGACTTGGAATTCTACAATTAATATTTTTATACCATCTTTGAATTTTGAGTGTATCCATCTCAAATTATCTATAGAAGTTAAAATTTATGAATTTTTAGAAAAATCATGTCCATGGGTAGCCCTTTTTTGTCCCCCACATTTGTGCACTTAACCATTTATCAAAACTTTACCAAAACCAACATGTTTGAACCACATGCCATTTATACCATTACCCTAATTATCTAGCATAACCTACTTCCTTTATATCACCCTCAACTTATATCTTGGAACCAACAAGAATCCATAGTGATTGTAGATGAGTTTTAGAATGATGAGGCCTTTTGCAATTTTCTAGGTCTAAGAAAAAATATTCCATTTCTATACTAAAAATAAGGTTTCTCTATCAAACTAGATCCTGTAGCCTATTTTGAAAAATTAATTAAGACCTTTAGTCGAAACAAATATCAAAACATTGAGTTCCCAAAGTGAAAAATTCTTTAAGGTGCTTTTAGACTAGGGTAAAAGTAAAGAAAAAGGCTAGTCTTTTAGTGAAAACCTATTTTAGGTGCCATTAGATGAGGGTGTTCACCTTTCCTCAAATGTAGATCAAGATACCATTGATAAACAACTTTTTTTTGGGTCTAAGTTTAGTTCATTAGTACAACATGCATTTTATAGAATTTCCTAAGACTTTCTTATAATATTTGTAACCTAGCCATCACTACCATTAGGAGATTTAGATTCTTTTTGTTTAGGGGAGCTTGAAGAACTAGTAAAAATAAAGTAATTTGTAGTTACACACCAATTCAAATCATTAACAACTATTTTGGAAGATGGATCAACTCTCCTTATAAAAGACACTACAAAAGTCAACATTGGGAACCCAAATGACCCAAAATGAATAAAATTAGGTGCATCCCTTAGGAGGAATGTGAATTTTTTATATCCCTACTAATGGAATTTGTTGACATATTTTCTTGGACCTTTTCAAGCATGCATATTTTGGATCATGCCTTGGTTTTAGATCATCTTATTATACATCTTGATGCCAAACCTATGAAGAACAAATTTTGCAAGATGCATCCTCATATTGTGGTATTAGTAAAGAAAGAGTTGGAAAAACTCTTAGAAACAAGATGCATTTGACTAATTAACTTTTCAGGGTTGATCTCAAATGTCATGATTATTAATAAGAAGCTATAAAGAATCACAATCTACACTAATTTTATAGATATAAACAAGGCCTCCCCTAAAGATGTATTTTCTCTAAAAAATATTGACATGATAGTTGAATCCATAATGGGATAAGAAATTCTTTCACTTATGCATGGATTTTTAAGGTGCAATAAGATTTATATTTCACCAAAATACTAACACAAGATAGCATTCACCACTACATGGGGAATGTTTTGTTATCAAGTTATGCCATTTTGTCTCAATGATATTGGGGCTAGATAACAAAGTCCCATGACCATCATATTTCATGATATGATGCATGGCATTATTAAATATTATGTCAATGACATATTGGGTAAATCAAAGACTTGTTTTGATCATCCCAATGAACTATGAATATTATTTGAGAGGACTCATGAATACAAGATCAAACTCAATCCCCCAAAGTGTGTTTTTGGTGCCACCTAAGGTAAATTATTAGGATTCATCATCTCTCACATAGGCATTCAAGTTTATCTTACCAAAGTGAAATCCACAACCAAAATTCCACCACTTTCCAAATTGAAGCAACTCCATAGTTTACAAGGCAAGATTCAATCTATCAGACACTTCATTTTACAATTAGTTGAAAAATGCCATCCATTTACATAGTTATTAAAGAAGGGTGTCACATTTCATTGGGATGAATGCTATAAATACTTTCAATGCTTACAAGAATAACATTCCAATCCACTTGTTTTATTACCACAAATGTTAGGAGAGTCATTCCTATTATATATCTCTACCATAGACAAATCCCTGGGGACATTTGTATCTTAGCATTATGATAATGGAAAATAACATGTGTATTAAGTATGAACATATATATACACCCATAGAAAAATATTTCTAGTTATGGTATTTGTAGCCCTAAAACTATGGCATTACATGATAAACAACAATATAAAAGTTATTTTAAAAGTAGATACGGTCAAGTATCTACTATCCAAGACATCTTTACAAGGCCACATGGCCACATTTATCATGTTTCTTAGCGAGTTTGAGATAGATTATGTCAACCCAAAGGCCATAAAGTGATAAGTACTTGTATACCATATTGTTGAATCTCCCTTTGTAGATATAAAATCCTAAACTTTTCAATTTCTAGATAATTCCATCATGACCATTAGTGAAACACCTCTTGAGGAGTAATAAAAAAATCTATATTTTGATGGCTCATTCACATCGCATGAATTAGGGACATGACTATTGTTTATTATACCATAGGGGGATTGTATCCATAAATTATTCCATATAAGATTTCCTTATACTAAAAACACAACTGAATATGAAGCACTCATTGTAGGGCTTCCTCAAGTAGTAAAATGGAATATTCAACATATCAAGGTTTATGGTGATTCTTAGTTAATCATCAATCAGGTTATAAACCACTTTCAAACTAAATATGACAAGATGGTGTCATATAAGGTGATGGTGGATAATCTCAAAAAATAAATTACTAACATAAAATTTGAACACATACCTAGGGCTAGTAACAAGATAGCATATACCATGACCACCATTAGATCTTTGATCCACCACACAAACAAGGCAAAATAATATCAATTACCAATTTCAAATATTTTATCACATTTTTATGAACCTTTAACCATCATAATAATCTATGATATTATTGGTCCCAATTCTATATGTTATTCATACCTCTTTACCTAACTTCATCACCATATCATGCCACTAGACCTATCACATAAATAACTAAAATCCTTCACCCTCAAAACCTCATGCTATACCTTACTTGGCACAAATTTTTACCTCCATAGAGCCCACACCAACAGGGTTGTCTTAGATAAAAAAACTCCTAGTTATCGAATATTATAGGCCAACTATGGATGTAGATGTAGTTGCTTATGTCAAAAGGTGTGATAAATGTCAAAGGAATGAAAATATGATTCATGCCCTATCTAAAATACTAAAACCAATTATTACACCATGTCTATTTGTAACATGGGGATGAAATCTCATTAGGAAGATTAATCTAACCTCATCTAATTTCCATAACCACATCCTTACACTACTGAATATTTCATAATGTGGGTTAAATCTATACCCCTCACATGATTGGAAAAAAATTTAAAATTTCATATTCAATCATAGCACATGTCATTATGGCATCCCATCCAACGTTATATTTGATAATGGTAGATCGTTTAAAAATAAAGATGTCAAAATGCTTTGTGCAAAGTATAATATCTCTCAACTTTTTTCTACTACATATTACCCTTAAGGTAATGGCCAAGTAGAGGAATCCAATAAAACCATTGTTAACATCATTAAAAATATTTTCGATAATGTTGACCATCATTATCACCTCCAAATATTTTATACCCTCTAGGTATACCATAATAATTAACATACTCTAACTAAATCCACTCCATATTCCCTAGTTTATGGCACTGAGGCCATTCTTCCCATTGAGGTTGAGTTAAATTCTTTATGTATCTATTTCAAACATGTTGTGGATGATGAAGATTACCTAGTATCTCACCTAAAAGAGATAAAGTTATTGGATGACAAACTCATGGCCATTGTCAATAGTCTTCAATCATACAAAAACCAACTCCATGTCCACTATAATTAGTGGATCAAACATAAAGAGTTAGAGCTTAGTGATCTTTTTATTAAAAAAAAACAAAAATAATACAATGGATGATAAGAAGAAAAAGGGCAAGTTTAAACCCAACTATATAGGCCCATATATCATTATTGTAAATTATGGCTCTAGATCATACAAGTTTGCTATCCTAAATGGAGATGAACTTGATGTGCCCATGAACATCATACACCTAAATCATTAATTTGTTTGAGATACCTAAGGTATTGTCTATGAGGCTCATTTTCATTATACCATAGTGTCATCTTATTTTTACCATACCATATATAGTTCTACCATACCTTTCCTCTCATCCAAAGCTATTTTTGCCCTCCGTACCCAAACCCTTTGACTTTGGTTCCATTCCATTGGTTCTTCGACCACCTTTAGTGAGAAGATTCATATTAATTTTTTGTAGTTGATTCAGTATTATAGATTGATGAAATATTTTGGACAAGTATGATATTGGTTTGGTAGTTCCATCCTTCATTACTTTTTTGTTTCACTATGAGTGCTACTAATTATCACCAAATTTAGGAAAATTAGTTTCCCACTCTGTGATACTAATTATAATCACCTTTTAGAAAATTAGTATCATTAACCTATGTCATTATTTACTAATTATAACTACCTATGGGTAAATTAGAAGCAACATCTTTAACATTCCTTGAATTCTCACCTTACCGTTCCCATGTCATATTGTGTCATTTGCCTAATTTGTGAACTTGCTGCTACTTAGTCAGATCTCTCCACTATAAGGCAAAACTATAGTGAGTTGAGTTCCTAATGGGACTGTGTACATAATTATTGATTTATATTTAGGTTAGATAAGTCACCATTTACCATAATCTCACCATTTTATGAGTGGTTTAAATATTGAATGCTCTTGTCATTTTATGAGTTGGACTATTTCATATCTCATAATTCTTGTTTGAGTTGAGATAAATAGAAAATTATAAAAACATTTGTAAAAGATATATAAAATCCTAAAAATCCTAAAATCATTTTTGACTACTTCATTACCTTGAATATTATGGGATCCCTCACTATTCCATAAGTAACCACTTGTCCTTTAGTATCCCCATCCTTCTTATAGTAAAGCCTGAAGCTCTCACCATTTTGTGAGGAAACATTTCTTATGCACTCACCAATTTTTAAGTTCATTTCAATTTTTCCTCTATAACATATTCAAGTTTTTATCAATCATCATTTTCTTCTATCTCATATCCTAGGAGAAATACATTTGGCCTAAAGTTTGTGTTGGACCTTGCATGCATGAAACTATGTAGGCAACATCCAATTACAGTGTGTTTGGAGTCATCTCAGCTACCCTTGCTTTTTATTCCATTCCCCCATTTTGTTTATTTGTTTCATTATCCCAAGTAAAAATTGATCACCCCCTCAAAATTCAAAATTTTCTATTGTATTTTCTTGGTCATGTTATGATTTATATGTTCACTATAGACTTAATATAACTTTCTTAGCATTGTTTAAGGTTAGTTTGGAGAGGTTAAGGTAATGTCATGTTTGGGTCATATAGTGGTCTAGGCATGAAATGGAAAGATAAGGAATGGTCAGGTTGTGTCATAGTTTATCAGGGGGTTATTAAGGTCATTTTATGTCTTAAACATCTTATCATAACATTTCTTGACGTTTTAGAAACTTTAAGGATCACTTGTTAGCTTGAAGATGGTGAAAATACATTAAAAGGTGATTTTTGGATAACATTTATATATGTAAAAGTACCCAAATTAAAAAATACATACCAAAAACCTTCCAAATATATTTTTGTAGTTACATAATTGACGCACATGTCATAAAATCATAACATAGTTAGAATATTGAAATCCAATGCCATCTTGAGGAGTTAAGGAAGCTGTACAAAATTTTGGAAGTCAATTAACAGTGAAAATATTTTTAGAGTGTCCTTTGAGCCTATACAAGTTAGAAAAAATATTGGTAAAATTTTTTAATCTTTATAGTTTCATAAATCTATCTATTTCTTCCATCGCTCCATTAATAAGCTAGTAAAGGCCAAATTCAACTAGATGGTATAGGTCATATAAGTAGAGTTGAGGGATAATACTTTTATCAAATCTTTGGACCCATATGGGATTATAATTTTTATTATTTATCATTTGATTGGTGTCTTTATATTTATGAACAATCACTAAGAATCCAGACTACTTTTTGAAAGCTCAAATTCCCATAAGCTAAATTTGGTGTAACTCTGATGCAAATTATGAGATCATGACTACATGAAAATAGTTTGAGTTTTTTATTATATGTATTTATATTTACCATACACATTAACTCATTGCGGTGGCATGTGTGGATGATCTTTTGGAAAGCAAAGTGATTGTTGTGAATTATTTTCAAGTGAATACCAATTTTATATGTTTCAGAGTTATCCACATGGTATGATGAATCTAAATGATTATTCATGGTATTCTATAATCTCCTATAAATACATTCATTTCCTTATAATCATATAAATATTTGGTATAAGTTACAATAAGGTCATACCTCCATCCACCTTGTAGACTATGTTATATGTATCCATGCATAATAAGGTGATTTTATTGGTTGAATATGAATTTATAATTATCTTGAAAGTTTTATTTTCTTGATATAATGGGTTTATGTATAAAATCATGGATTTTTAATCTATAATAGTCATATTTATAGTTTTCAAAGCTACCAAGCACAAAGTCACAGTCTCCATCTTCTATAAATTATATTTGTTAAATCAAAGATTAATTTACTAATGAGAAGTTCCAAAGAACCTATATATAGGTGGTGGTTGAAAGACAAGCCCAACAATAAAGACCTACATGATTATATGTGTAGATAGTGAAAATAATAAAGTTTGAGGATGTTATGAGATGTTGATAGAAAAAAAAGGTAGTGAGAATGAGATATTTGTGAGGGTTTATAATTATAGGTGTCATAACATATATTAAAATTCTAATTCAAGGCCATATACTCATTCAAACTCTAGATAGTCACTTGTAGCTAACTAGTTGAGAGAAGTTTTCTTAACAATGAACGCAGATGTTTTGAGAATTCTTTAAAAGTGTTAAATGAATTTTAAGGCAATGAGAAAGGATATAAATTAAGTTGAGTTTTTTAGGTGTAATTATATAATTAAATATAAATACTATGTTCAAGACTATACAAACTCAAACCCTCAAATCAACACCTATAGCTAGTTGAGAAATTAGATTTGAAACAAAGATGTTGATGAAGGTTTAGAGTCTTGAGGACATTAAGGGGTCTTAATACATAATAAAAACATGATATAGAGTCATTTAAAGTTTTGGTATTTATGTTAATTACCCAAGAAACCATAACCATAGTGAAACTCCCAATTGATACCTATAACCAACTAATTGAAGATTTGGCCTTAAACAATTAATAGTGAGTTTTGGAGTTTCAAGGAATTGAAAGGGTATTAATATATAAAAATAAATAAAATTATATAAATAATAAGAGTTTTGAGGGTAATAATTGAATATCATGAAATCCAAAATGCTATCAAAATTCTCAATATAATTACTTACAATCAACCATGAGAATTTGCCTTAGAAATTATTAATGATGGAGCGTGGAGTTTGAGGATAATGAGAAGGTCTTATACTCTCAATAATATAAGATAGAATGATGAAGAGGTTTTGGGATTGGTATTATATACCTAATAAACCTTGGGGATAAAACATAATTAGGCCCTTTCATACAAACCAATAGTCATCTAAAAATTGGAAGCTTACAGTCAATAATATAGATAAAGGAGATGCAAGGTTTAACAACTTTAAAAGACTTGGAGACCTTTAGTAATCTTTGTCATATTTTAATGTTCTAAAATAAGTTTATGACCCTCAATCATAATCAAATATCTTAAAAGGAACATCTATAATCCCTATATGTACTTAGACCATCTCCTATAGAGACATACAAACCTACTAGATGATATGTCTAATTTCAATCTTAAAGAAAGATGAAAAGTATTGAAGAGTGTTTTGGTTTGAGTAATGAGGTGATGAAAGCCTATGGATTTTTTGAAGATATAAATGAATCTATTGATGTGGGTTTTATTCACACATTAAATATTTTAAATGAGGTAACCTCTAGTGTTTTAGCATCTCATTAGAACTAGATTCCACTCTATCGCATGAGTTACAGGTGTGTGATATGAACAACTGAGTGGTAGAATAACAACTTGAGACTATGGGTTATTAGACCAAATTTTTTTTTCATATTCATGGATTCTAATAAAAATGAAAATCACTATGTGAGTTGGATGGGTGGAAGGTTAATATATGGTGGGTAGATCTTAAAGAAACATTAAAAATAGGAAATGGTAAGGTATAAAGAAGGATTTTATGTCTTTGAAATGGGCACTCCTTAGTATATCTATTTAGTGGAAAAGTCTCTCAAAGACCAATGTTTTCTATTTAGAATTATTTCTCACTCATAGAAAAATATTTATGGGATTTTAGATAATTAGATATAGGGTGCTTATTGGTCTCAATTAAAGGTTGTTATTTTTAATGTTGTTGGTTCATACCTTTAGACAACAAATTATTGCTCAGACCAAGAAGTTATGAACGGAAGCTATTACTCACTCCTAGAATACTATATCAAATGAGATAGTTTTATACACTTGATAATATTGATTCAACATGTACTAACTATATAAATTAATGAAACATATCAATATTCAAAATCTATCGCACATCTAGGATTAGAATTCATTAACAAAATAGTTAGATTCTTCTATAGCATTATCATACATAGGAATGATTGAATCAACTTATATACTATATAAACTTCAAATTTATTGACATATAGAGGGAATAAGAAAGAATAAAGACAATTTCATAACAATTAAAATCCTTGATTTCTTCTTGTATTTCATTTAAAACTTTAAACCCCTTTAAAATAGGGTTTTATATATATATATAACTAAGACTTTGACTATTCAGTTATGTCAGTTAAATGGAAAAAGTATAAAATTATCCAATGTCTAGATTGGATCTTGTTTGACTTGTCTTAAAACTACTATGACAACTATAGTAGTATTGGCAATTGGCATTGTAGTAACTAGAGTTTCACTTGAAGATGCTCCAATGGTGTGCACTATAGTCACCATGGAAATAATAGTCTAAAGTGAATATGACATGGTTATTTTCATTGTTTGTGGTGTAGGTTTAGTTATCATAGTGGAAGTAACAAGTGGCATTTCTTGAGTAGATTTCTTATTTATATTTAAGTCATGGTAATCTTTTTATGCCTTAGATTGTTGTGATATTATTAGACTCATATCCAGGAGAGATGACCTAGTTCACCTACTTGTCTCAGCCATTAGCTTATTATGATCTACCTTAGTTTCTCTAAACCTAACTTGGAATACTTCCACCTCAATTGCCTTATTCCTTATTGTACTTAATCTGGACTCTATGTCTTCTAGGCTTAGAACCTACAAGCTCTAATTGAAGCTATCGAAGGCTTTTTTGATCATCTAGTTTGATATAGATATGGTTACTATCTTACCTCAATTATCTCAAATGGTAGACAATTATAATCCTAATGAAATATATGTAGCTTATTTCTCTTAAACATCCAGCTTATTGACTAAAGACTCTAAAGACACTACCACTATTAGGCCTTTTGTGTTATTAGCAATTGTAATTTAAAAACATTAGATGCCTCTAATGGGGACATCAAATCAAGATGGACGAATGCCTTATTAGTAGTATAAATCATAAGGAAAATTATCTTTCTTTCATCTTCCTTATGGCTTCTAAATAATTGGGTTATCTTATTGACATGTGGAGCCAAGCACACTCTCAAAGAATGAATGGAATCAATAATTTCATACAACCTAAGATAAATATATTGCACATCCTTCTCAATGCCATTAGGAATTCAAATATCTTGTTTTTTCTCTCTAAGTGTCTCCAACTCTTTCTCAATCTCCTACCTAGCCATTTCAGTTATTTGATGTATGAAAAGGATGGTTTCTATATGGGTTTCCATATATTGACTTCATATCCTCAATATAAGGGGACTGACCCATTTTCCTATTTTTCCTCTTGTTATGGAATATACTTCTTCCCTTTCCTCCATGGTTGATCTTCTAACTGATATGTCTTTTATTTTTCTCTTCTTCACCCTCTATACTAATGTAGTGTCTTTGTCAAAAGGAGATCTCACTATTGACAAGTATGTTATCTTTATATTGGGCCTCTTAGATTTTGAGGTTCCTAGTTCCTTAGCCCAATATAGAATAGTGATCTTTGAAGGATATGAGGGATTTAATTCCACTTGATCATGTTCTTCTGGTTCTTTCTCAATTTGTGTTATAAGATTAGGCATTGTAGGATAAATAATCTTTGACTAATATATGTGTATATATTGTGTCATTGGATGGACCATAAAGACTAGCTGCCTCCTAGGTGTTTTTCAATTGTCACCACTATGTTTATAGTGGATCGAATGAAATAAGGCAAGGATGAACCCAACTAGGAAAAAGGGGATGTAGTTGTAATGATGGACTAAGAAATGGATAAAATATATAGAGTAAGATTTGATGGGGTAGATGTAAATGTAATATAAATTGAAGGAATGGAAACCACATGGATAAAAACTACAATAGTAGAAGGTGGAACATAAGTAGTGGTTATGGGAAGACTCATGGATGGATGTAGAAATACTAAACCTGTATAGACTGTGTGATGGGGAATAATATGGAAATAATTGTCCTAGGAGTGATGTAAACTAAAGGTAAATATATCAAAGAGGAAAAAATAAAAGGATCTATGAGTAAGGGGCCATTATAAATGATTGACATATGAGAGGTGATTTGGCCTTGAGTACCTTTAGGCTAAGAAACCTATGTCTGATGCAACTCTACCTTGTTTGCTTCCTAGGTTGGAGGGGTCTATAGTCTATCCTTTGGTTTCCTTTCATATATCTTTATTGTTTTCCCTACCTATGGTATTTATGCCTCTGATGGAAGAGAAGGGGAATTACTGCTTAGAATTGGGTCTGATGTAGTCATTATTTCCTCTTCATTGGAGGAATCCAACCATATAATCTTGGCTTCCACTTGTGCATTGCCTCCTACTATAGTTAGCTCCTTAACTAAATATTGCTTTAATTTGATCAATTCAACCATTAAAGGTTGAATTGGGATCACTTATGCTTCCTCTAATTATGTTAAGGGAAGAAATTTTTCTACCTTAGCTTCTTCTTCCTCATATTCAATGAGCGGTGCCTAAGATAACAACTATTGTTGTTCCTCAAGATATATTTGAGCTTATTTGGGATCTATCCCCTTTCATTATAGTTGTTATGATTTCCTACAACTATAAAAATATGAGGATATCCATCTTCTAGGAGGTGTAATCCTAAACTTTGTGTCACTGAGTGTTAGGGATAGTTTTTCTTGAATCACCATCAAAAAGTCCTCACTTAGCACTATAGTTATGGCCTTTTCCTTGAACTCCTTATCTTACTTGGAATTCATGTATATAAATCCATGTTCAATTATATCATTCCTATATTCAAGTCTGACAGTGTGAATTTTCTTGTGAATCTTTCCATGAGGGTCTCATATTTATGAGGTAGGGTGGGAAATGATAAGATGTCCTAGAATTACTAGTCTCCCAGAACTATATGTGAATTATGTACATAATTCTCCTAATGGTGACATAGGATCCATGGAATGTGGCCTTCTTATTTTTCATGATCTCTTCATAAATGATGTTCTACATTTTGTATGAAATTTCTTTCTCTACTACCTTATATAGAATGAAATTCAGGAGTTGGAGAGGATCTACTTTGTGACCCACCACCATGATCACTATGTAATCTGGATATAGTCAATAGTCTCATACATTATTAGATAGTGTCTTGGTTATGCTTGTGGTAATTATTGGTAATATATCAGCATGGATAGCCATCCATACCTAAGGGTAAAGGCCCTCAAAAAATTTATATGTTTTTTGTATATGAATATATGTGGATAAAGTTGTAATAGTCACAAATCTTATTTTTGATGACCTCAATGTTGGGATTCTAAAGAACTCCATCATGTCTATATATGTTGGCCATGATTATATCCAATAATTATGACATAATATATAAGTTACCTCCTAATGGCCACTTATCCTTATATAAAATATATGCTTGGAGGCATGCACTTATGATTTCCTCCAAATCATAGGTGTACTTCAAGGTAGTCAAAAGGTCCAGAAGGGGAACCCATTCTAGTTACATGAATTATATACTAGCATGGCTAAAAAACCTATTTAGTAGTGTCATACCTACATCAATTCCCATCCTAAACCTAGTAATGGGGATGCATCTCTTGGCATGTTCCTTTAAAGTGAAACTCTCCCCAAGTAGCAACCATTTTGAAAGAGATCACTCTGAATGGTTGTACTTTTTCCATGTGATGATAGTATGTAAATCATAAGTAATCTCTACAATATGTAAGCATAAATATATATTAAATGTTTCTCCTAATATATATGAGATAACAATGTAATTGTTTACATAATGAAGATATCCTCCATCTACGATTATCCGTTAAAATAATAGGCCCCATAGTAAATCAATGCATGTCATTACCTCTGGATTTGTAGATGCATAGTGTAGGGATTATATTTTCAAATGGAGTAGGTCATTTATTAGCTTTTTATCTTCAGTTGATATGTCTTTCTTTAATGAAAATGAATCCAAATTATCCAATTATTCCCATAATGCTAAATAATTAGAATAATGTCCATCAAACAATGTAACCTCAAACACAATATCCAATTATTTTTTAAAATCCTTTATCATTAACCTATATAGTGTTAGGGATCCTTTGTAGGAACTATATGATGATGTCATGGTAAAAATGTTGAGTACTAGTATGTTTCAAGATTTTGATAATGGCATCTCTTCACTTAGTTGAATTTCAAAAATCATAAATCCCTATGATAGTAGTTATGTATTTTAAGACCAATTGAAGCTAAATTCTACTCGATCTCAGAGATTAAATGATGAAAACTCAATTTTGGGATTGATGGAAACAAATATCCTACATTGATTTCTAGTTCATGTATTATTACCTGTTAATGTCTATGAGTTCATCATCTTCACTCAATTCAAATTCAACCACCCTATCTTATTATGCATGCCATGTAAGATGCCTTCTCATCTGACGTATCATGGTGTAACCTTCCATCCTTTTCCATGTGTCATTACATAGCTTAGTTAATAAAAGTCAAAATTTGCATTCAGGACAAAATATTTTGAAGTGTAGAATGCATTTCAAAAAAAAATCTCTTAAATTTTTTAAAACAAAGTTGTCAATGACCAAACGTACCAAATGAATCCTTCCCATGAAAAAGTCTCTAAAATGAAAGATTCTGATATAAAGTCTCTAACATGTAAATACCTGACATAAAAGCCTCATATAAGAATACTTACCAAAGAGAATGTTTTTGAAACAAAATTTCCTGATGAGAATCTTTTTGATATAATCCTTCTTAAATTAAAGTTACAAAAGACTAAGTCTTCATAGTGAAGTCTTTCATATGAAAATTGTCAAGGATTATGCTCCTAAAGACTAAGACTAAAAAAGATGATAAAGTAATTTTTATTGAAGTGAAACTTCCTAAAATGAAACTTTTCAAAATGAAGCTTCCTAAAATGAAATTGTCAAAAGGAAAGTTATCAAATTGAAGTCACTAATGAGAAACTTCCACACAAAATCTTTCTAAAGTGAATGTTTCCATTGATAATCTATCTGAGGAGATTATTTTTTATTTGAAATTTCCCAATAGAAATATTTTTAACTAGAATATTACTGAATAATACTCCATAATAAAAAAATATTCATACATGCCATGTAAATCCACTCTTGCAATCCTTTCCATTAAAAATTTAGTCTAAGCAATTTCATCAAAAATTATATAGCAACATGATTTAACATTAAAAACACTAATTTTTTACAAGTATCACTAGAATTATAACCCTAAAACTCATAATTACCCCTCCAAGCTATTCATAATTTCTTAAAAAATAATAGGGCCTCTACTTTTTAAAGAAAATTATAGAGTGGGGTGTGTTGAATACAACAAAAGCATACATCAAGTGACCAATGAGTTTGGTCAAGATAGAGTCTGTAAATCCCACATACACACAATCTTGCCTAATTGAATTATGAGGAGTTTTGATCAACTAAGTTATAAAAATTATGAGATAAGGAGAGAGTAAATAAATTAAAATGTTTCATTGAGTCAATGAACATTCCATCAGAACTATAAGACATAAATGCAAACATTGGATACCCCTACATACTCATCCAATGCATGAAATATGACTACTTACTCATGGAAGGTTTGTATTTGTTTGAAAGGGTTAAGTATATTAAATAGATCTAAGAAATAATTATATTTTATAATAATTATGATGATACGATTCCATCAAAACTCAAACTTAAGCAAAACTCTAAACCCATCTATAGTGTCCTTACATAACAGGGCTACATATTCAAGAGTAGTTTCTTCTTTGGAGAAGTGTAAAGGAATATATGATGTTTGAAATATGGTAATATGTTATAATATAAATAAAATATAATGATATAGTCATATCAAATCTTCAAACGTAGGAAATAGAGACTTGGAAGTCATGACAACCTTATTTAAACCCCTATATGGATCTAACTATGTTGGTAGACTTACTAGGCAGTACTCAAGAGATGATGAAGTCATTTAGAGTTATAATTGACTTTGGATAACATATGAAGATGATAAAGGGTCTAGATAAACATTTAATGATATGTTATATTCTTGATAGAGAGAGAAATAATTGAACAATGTTAACTAGGGTATGATAGGCATCTAGGTTCAATAACCATAAGCCTAAGATAATGAGTTGGTTAGAGAGTTTGATGAATAAAGGTAACAAGATAACTATTGGAAGATGTCAATTTATATTTATCAAACCTCATTTAGGTCATTATAGCTCAAACCAACTTAGGAAATATTTTATAGAACCCAATTTACTCTCAAACCTCACAAAATGCCTAATTCCAATTAAGAGGCTATATTTCATTACTTGGTATAGTCCAAAGGAGTTGTATGGGACCTTAGGATCCTAAGGGAATTTAAATACCCTAGTTAGCTTCCATTTTTTTTAATTTATTGGCGGTTTCACTCCATGATCTATATGAACTATTGTTAAGAGCTCAAATCACTTTCAAGTTACCTAAGAAAGCTAAAAGGACCCAATGAGAGAGAAATAATATTACATGGATTTATATGGATCATAAAAATTTATAAATTAAATATAACATGTTCAATACTCCCTTAATCATCATCACATGCCATTATATTGTACTTATAGCTATATGACTATATAAAATAAGCCTAAAAATATTTATGTTTGATAGAAAATAGGCCCATACAAGTTATCAGATATCAAAATTTGGCATTGATAACAATGAGGAGGTTTTATAAGTTAATAACATGATTATATAGATTTTTTCATGTTTGGAAATCTTGTAGAGATATTTTTAGTCTCATGGAAAGGAATCCTAATTAAGGCCTATTTAGGAGAGAAAATCAACACACAAGGACATCTCCACTCACTTTTTGATTCTAAAATTGAACATGAAGATGTAAGGCCATAATGGGTTGCATAATATGAAATTATATTCTAACCATCATCCGTAAAACTCTCTACATAAGGATGTTTCTATGATTTTAGGGTTACAAGGAATGAGGCTTCTTTGAGTCTTTTTGTAAAGAATTAATTGTTGGGGCTAGTTTGAAACCTCAAAATGGATTTTTTCATGTCCAATATGAGTTTAATAGGCCATATATGAATTTTGGATGATCTGAAAAATAATAATCCAAGTTTTGACACTTGTATGTAAAATATGCCTAAGGAGATGAAATGTCCTCACACATTTCAAGAGAAAGAGGTGATATGTCAAAGAGAACCTGATGGGGTTAGTTGAGAGGTATCAATATAAGATCCAATATGTAATATATATTTATTTAACCATCAATAAGGCCACTTTTCCTTTAACACTCCAAGATAAAAGATAGTTTTCAAGAGCTAGTCAAGGTGTCAAGCAAGAATTTTAACTCCCATGCCACTTGGAGGGTTAGAGCATCTTCAAATGAGATAAACATGACATATTAGACCTATTTAGGTATTTACATAGCTCTTATAATATTTTTGAGTCACATAGACACTTGTCTACTCTCTCTCTCTCTCTCTCTCTCTCTCTCTCTCTCTCTCTCTCTCTCTCTCTCTCTCTCTCTCTCCCCTACACCCTTCTTCTTTTCTCTCTCACATGTTCTATATATTAAGCCAATTTAGGATTTCTAAATCATCCTCCAATTAAGTGTGCCAAAGACTTAATCATTTTCATACTTTGTGAAATAATAAATAATAGTATTTACCTTCTCCATGGACTATTTGAATATGTATGTTAGTCTATTTGATATTGATAAGTGATAGATTCTCTTCCTTAGCATATTATCCTTGTTATCATTTATATTTAGTTTTGAAAGTCTTTTTTCAAGTCTCTTGAAGTGTTCTAATGAAGTGTTCATGACTTTAGTGAGATGTATCTCCACTATTTTAATGTCATGACATTTTATTTATTCCTCTTAGCTTAGCTTGATTCACAAACCTCCATGAGAAATACTAATGCACGAGACAAAATGGGATTAGTGTCATGCGTAAATTAGTATTTTTTTAAGTGTAATTACAAATAGTTGGTAATGGTATAGTTAAAAATGGTACACCACCTCATTATGATAGGTTTAATTTATGTTTCCTCTCTCCCTTGCCATCTAATTAGGATAGTAGTAGAGGTGATTATCAATCAAGACAAATCTAGGTAGCTAGACCTTTAATATATAGGTTTACCTCTATTATAGGCAACCCATAGGCTTAGGGGTAATCAAAATTTCCACTCAATTTGGATAAGGATTGAACTATGTATCAGAGGGTGAAAAATTGAGTGATAACATAACCTAGGGAAAATTTTCATCATCTTGTTTATTCTCTGTTTGTGATAACATTGTGATTAGTCATTATATGTATTTATTTCATTGTCTTCTCATTCTTTCATTTTATCTATATTTATTTTATATTTGTTGGTGTTTTGTTGTGTTTATTTATTTGTTTACCTATATATTTATTTTTATTATTATTCCTTGATTCATTATATATGCATTAATTGGGTGATTCCTTATGCATTATTCTTGAATCCATCCATATCCATACATCAACATTGTCATCTATTTTTTATTGTTGGTGCATTATTTTCACTTGTTTATTGGATCATGTGTTAGTTATTACGAATATTTTGGTTAGTTTATCATGGTGTTTTATATCATAGTGCATACCATCATGTGCTAAATAAAAAATCAGCTAAAAAAATCTTACAAGGAATGAGACCATGTACTTCTCCTTGGTTACCTAAAATAATTTTTGGTCTATCCAAATCAGTAATATGTTCTAGTTGTTTTTGTGATGTTTTCTTTGTTTTGGTGTCTTTTCCTTGTCCTTAAGTAGTAATATGTTTTTTTATAGTTTATATACCAAGCCTACATGTTTTTTTCTAAAAGGTAGGGTCCCTATTTAAAACCCCATTTTATAATTAATAAAAAATACACCTATTTGGTATTTTCCTAAAATCATGCCATAAATCCACTTCCATGACTAGAGTTTTGATGTGTTAAAACATAGATATATTTTATCTAGATTCCCTAAAATGCAATCCACTTCTTATTAAAGAATGTAGGTATTTTTTTTTAAGTTCACTCAAATCTACTCCTATATCAATATTTATTATAATATTCCCAAGTATATACCCCATTTTAAGGTGAGGAATGAATATATATGTCTCAATCACTCATATCAAAATAAATTTTTAAATAACATGTACATTAGGAAAATAATATATTTAAATTTGATATGAAATAGACATGCTTATACAAAGAATCAAACGTAGAGATATTGAATCACAAATTACTAATATATTTCACACTATATTAATTCATACTCCATTACATATTCATATAATAAATATGTTTCCCATACATTAGATAGTGATATCCCTATAACCTATCACTTACTAAAAACTAACCACTAACAATACAAGATATATTGTTATAATAAAATTATATCTACCTAACTAATAACAAAAACTAATTTACCAACTATAATCTAATAGTAATTATTACTCATGTAATTATTCACTTTATGATATTACTCAAATTAAATACTAAATCCTAATAGAATATTTATATCCTAATCATATGCTACTAAAAGTTGAATATAATTGATACATATAAATATGTTTTTAAATATATGCATAATTTTTAATCTAACATAATAAGTATAATACTATATCAAGTCCAAAATAAAAGAGTACAATTTACATGCATGAAAATCAATATGGTAAGTACTAGAATGTTCGAAATGATATATAATATTCCCCCAATTGGGATAGATACATAAAAGATAACATTAAAAAGTAGTTTGCCTCCATATATGCATGGTAGATACCATGTAAGTGTAGGAACCAATTAAGTATGAAGTAATATGGATCATGGATAAAAACATAACATATAATAATTCATGATTAATATCATGGTTATAAGCCATGAATAATTCAACAAACCACACAAATTAGTAACCACAAATAAGTTAGTGATAAAAACATGTTATTGAGGAAAACAAGGATGGGACCCATAAAATATGATGACAATAGGATCTTATATGGATAAGGACACACAAAAAATAAACCATATGTGCATGTAATAAATAATTCATGCACAAAATTCAATGCAATCAAGTAATAATCACAATTAAAATATCCATGTGATATGCATAAGATGTAGATAGTAGCATGCGATGTAGTATCCAATGAAATCTAGCTAAAAATTATAAAAGATAATCAATGATATATATCATTTTGAAAAATCCACTAAATGGAAATTCACCCAAGATTGGTTATACTAATAATTAAATTTCCCCCTTATAATGTGTGCCAATAGTATGAATTCTAATATCATGTAACCTATGCATATTCATATAACCAAATTAATAAATTTAATGAAAATCATATTTGTAAACCATATAAATACAAACCTCTAGCATAGTTATATATTTAGCCATATACAAATTAATATTTTTTGAAAATTATATTATGAAATGTTTTTTATTTTGAGTTTTGAAATGTCCTTGAAATTTTGATTTTGTATTATTTTTTCATTTTTTAGCATGAGATTTTACACCTTGATGAAAAAATTATTTGAATTGAAAACATAGTATGATGACATAATGTGACAAGCTATAAATTATTGTGTAGGGCATAATAAGAAATTAAAATTAATATTAATAGTGAAAGGTTCACATGTACAGTAATTCCCATCTTAAGATAATATAAAAGTGTCATTATCACACTTATATACAAATATGTGGAAAGACCCATAAGTCAATAGATCTTAATATAAGGATGATGATGTGCATGGGAAGACCACATTTCCCTAGAGTATGAGAATACAACAATAGAAATAAATGGAAACAAATTTACTTTGATTAATGACCTATCAGGTGTCATAGCAACTTTAAGATCTATATTTATAATAAGTGATGTAGACTCATAAGTGAAATGAATATAATAGATTTTATATGCAAGATAAATAAATAAAAAACACGATTGGGTATAATTACACTATTGTAAATGATATTAAATAGAAACCATGGGTAAAATACTACCATTGGGTTAATTTATGTGATATAATATATTAAATAAGGGTATCATGCCCCTAATTTGAGAATATCACATGATCAAAAAGGAAAAGGTGTGGGTATGATGGCCCCAAATAAGAAAGATATAATCTCGTATCAATCCATGATTCTAATCTTTTTGTAATATACAGAACACTAAGAAAGTAATAAAATAAGGAATTGGTACATAAATGATTAAAAAAGGAGCAAGGCCCAAAAATTATAAGAATGAGATGAGGAGGATTATAATAAATATATAGTTTCCTTTAAAACTGATTGGATGTTATGATTTAAGGTCTTGATAGACATTATATCATCACTAGGAAACAAAAGAAAGTGAAAATATTATGAATAAAAATTAAATGGATGCCTATAGTGAAACATATCCAAAGTAATGTGAAAAAACTATCTATAATAATATTTAAAAATAAAAAACAAGTGCCAAAGTGAAAGTAAGAAGACATAAAAATGAAAAAAATCACTAAGAGTAATACACATGTATGTAGACACATATATACAAAGGAATATATGTACAATACTCTATTAAATTAATGATAAATTCTAATGTTTTTTTTTATAACAAGAATACTAACAAGAAGAAATGTAAAGAAGATGGATAATGGTCATAAGTCCCTCCTGGGAAGGCCAGGAAGAAACAAAAAGTGGGAGAGGATTAAAAAACCCAAGTCAGGTTGAATAACATGAGATCCAAAAATAAATAAATATATAAGGATTTGTTAAAGGGTTCCAAAAGGACCCTCAAAGAACATCCCAACTCCATAATATGAAGATTATCTCCTAGAATATTAGGGAGTTGAAAAAGCCTAAAAAATAAATTCCAATAAGGAACCTTATCTTTAAAAAAAAAAAACCCAAACATTTTTATTCTACAACAAATTAATATGTTTTAAGATAATTTTTTTTAAAACATCAATAATATCTAGAATAAAGCAAAAAGTATCAACAACTCTAGAGGCACCATGAGGGGACTAATAATTTTTTTGATTCCTCAAGATCTGGAAGGATAAGTGTTATATAAATTATAAAACCAAATTATTTTTATTTTCAAGGAGACCTATAAAAAAATATTAATGTATCCTCTCTAATATTTATGCCCCCAATTCCAAAAAATATAGGAAGAAGCTATAGCATGAGCTAGAAGAGTTTAAGAAAAATAGTGAGGACTAGAAATGGATTGTGGTAGGAGACTTTAAATCTCCCCTATGTCATATGGAAAAAGGGGTATTCACGTTTACAATGATAGTATGATATATTTAAAAAAATTAATAATGGAATTAGGCCTCTTGGATGTGTCCCTAAAAGGTAACTTGTATACCTCATCCAAGTCAGACTTTACAATGTTTTGGTTTTTATGAATTGGTATATTAAACATAGTATCATCCTAACCTCCCTTCCCAAGATAGGTTTGGATAATATTCCATTGGTATTCATAGGAGATAAGGTTTCAAATATTTAAAACACCCATTTTAAGTTTGGAAAAAATTGGATCTTCCATCCAAACTTGACTAACTCAATCAAAGAACGATGAAAAGAACCAATCTCAAGATTTTTTTTTTTTTTTTTTGTGTGTGTGTGTGTGTGTGTGTGTGTGTGTGTGTGTGTGTGTGTGTGTGTGTGTGTGTGTGTGTGTGTGTGTGTGTGTGTGTGTGTGTGTGTCTTTACCATGATACTAAAGTATGTGAAAAAGAATCTAAAATTTTATAACAAAGAAGTTTTGGGGAACATCTTTCTTCAAAATAAAAATATTGAGGAATATTTGAGGAAGCTTGAGGAGGAAGTCACTTTATCTAGCTCGAGTATCCTCCTCAAAGAAAAGGAAAAATAATTGCTAATTTCTTACCATAATTTAGAATAAAAATAAGAAACCTATTAGAATTATACATTGAGGATAATTTGGCTTAAGGAGAGTGACAAGAACACTAAGTTTTTCCATTCATCAGCTTTTAGGAACCATAACACAACAAAACTATATTATATACTAAGAGAAGATGTGTTGATATATAAAGAGGAAAAGGAAATATAACTATAGATAATAAAGTTATTGAAAAATATACTTTCATATTCCTATCCTTAGGATGTGGAGTTGGAAGTTCAATTCTTGGACCTCCTCCTAGGAGTCATTTCCCAAGCTGATAATTCCAGTATCCTCACCCTTCCTTCCCTAGAGGATGTTAGAACAATCATCATTGTGATGGAAGGGGATAAAATACCATAACTAGATGGATTTCCACACCTATTCTTACAACAATATTGGGACATAATACAATAGGAAGTGCATTCAATTCTCTCTAATTTTTTTAATATGTGAACTATTATTCAAGAATTCAATAACACTTTCTTAGTATTGATCCCCAAGAAAATGAGATCAAACCAAATGAAGGATTATAAACCAATCAACATTTACTCTATATTCTATAATATATTCACTAAGGATCTAAATTGACATTTTAATTACTCTTAGATAAGATTATTATAGAATATTAGGGGGATTTTTATTCAAAAGACATATCACTAATGATCTATTTATTACCCATGAGACCATTCACTTAGTATCAAATTAATTCAAGTAAGGAATGTTCCTCAAAATTGATATAGACAAATAATATAATAGGGTGTCGTGGAGTTTCCTTAACAAATTTATAGATAAGTTTAGCTTTAATCAAGAGGTTATAAGACTCATCTCCACATGTATCTCATCTCCTAGTATTATATAAGGAGACCCATTATCTCCATACCTCTTCATAAGTATAGAATAAACTTTGAGTATAATTATTAAAGAATCTAGATTCATAGGCATTATAAAGGCAATAAGGGTACCTCTCAACACCATCCTAATCATGCATCAATAGTTTGTTGATGACAACCTAATGATAGGAGAAGATTTAGTTGTTGAGTCAAACTATTTTATGAAAATTATCAAAACCTACAAGGACATCTCTGGTCAATTTATTAACTTTAAAAAAATCACCCTTTTTCATCAACACTCTAAAAAAATATATAGAATCAAATTTCTAAGATTTTTGGTTGTGAAATAAGTAAGATTCTATCTAATTACCTAGGCTTGGTCCTATTCATTATTAAGATGAAAATTGAGTATTAGAATCCCTTAGTCGATAAAATATGTAAAAGGCTATATGGATGGAAAGGAAAATTACTATACCAAGAAGGTAAACTCTATCTTCTCAAAAGTTCACTCTAGAGAACACTAGTGTACTTCATGTTCCTCTTTGCTATTCCAAGCAAATTTTTTGATCAAATAAAAGAAATTAAAAAAGATTCTAGTGGATGGGAGCTAAAGAAGTTTTTTAATTTCCTCTCATCCCTTTGGAAAAAGAGTCCCTCCCTAAAGGCTAAGGTTATCTTGGCCTAAGAATAGTGAAGTAGATGAGATAAACCCTTCTGGTGAAACAAGGGTGTAATTTTATAAAAGAAAAAAACCAATGGAAAATAATCATAGTATCAAAATACCTTGGTTTGAGAGAAGGCATCAACCTCTTTTCTCAATAAGGCACTATCAATGGTTCTACTTAATGGGAATGTCTCAATAAATGTAAAGATATTTTAAAGAAAGGAAGGAAGTCAAATTTGGGAAGAGGTGAAAAATTTTATTTTTGGGACTATCCTTGGTTAAACTAGCTTCCCCTTGCATCCTCTCACTAAGATGCCCTCAATTTCCACTTCAATTTAGAAATTGGCTCTAAAGTAAATGAATACTGGGAAGAAGAGAATGGTATAATTTTTTTCAAAATAATCCCCAAGGAAGGGATCAAACCTTAGATTTCCAGCCTCCTACTTGATGTTAACTTATAGCTCCAATTATTTCACATCACTCATTTCCTTAAAGAATATTCTCTTATTTAGACAATAGAACCAAATGTGGAATTCTTGATCAAATCAGGCTATTCAGTTAATATGTATCATGTGGAAATGGATGAAAACAAGTAGATTCTCTATATTGTGAACCTTAATCCCAAGGCTATCATATTATTATGGTTGGTATCCCATAATAAAATCCTCATTATGGACAATCTGGCTAAAATGGGCCACCCTATCTCCAATAGGTGTGTTCTCTTAAATAAGAGGATGACCCAACTTCACATCTATTAATCTTTTGATCTTTTAATTTTGACATTATGAACCTCTTATTTCTAAAGTTTAATTTATCCTAGGTCAATCCCACTTTGGTCTATGATCTTATCATATAGTGAAACCCTCTTGGGATTGCCCACCCTATATTTCTTATGGGATAGCTATTTATCCCACATCTTCTATGGTTTTTGGAAATGTGGAAACTGATGCATCTTTGAAAAAATTTCCCCTTATCTCTCTTCCACTTATTTCAAAATCTTGTTAGCTATAAAGGAGAATTAGTCCATATTCTCTCTAATTTTAATGACACCCCATCTTAGTACCTTTCACCTATTATTGAAAATTGGGATCTTCCAATTCCAATTCATGCACATAAGTTGAAGGTGGATAGGTATTTGGTCAAATGGATTAGTATACCATTTATTGGCACAAATTGAATCTTAATGGTGTAGCTAAAGGCAACTCAAGTCTGGTTGTGGGGGGTATCATAAGGGATGTTGACAATAACCTTATGTCTACCTATTGATGTCCCTTATGGGTCTAAACCAACCATGTGGATGAAGCATCAACAAATTTATGGGGAATCAAACTAGTAGTCAATCTAGGCATTGGTATTATCTAGATTGAAGGAGACTCCCTCAACATCATTGATTATTTAAAGGGAAAATTTGGACCTTCTTAGACCATCTCAAAAGTAATGTAAGATGCAAAGATTATTCTTCACAAACTAAAAGGTTACATTATCTCCCATGTTTATAGAGAGGGAAATAAGGGTGTAGACCAAATGTTTAACATAGGGGTATGAAGATACTTGCTTAAATATTAGTTGATTGAGGTTGAACTCCAAAATTAAGCCTCGTCAATAATCCAAAATGATAAATCCCTCTTCCATATGTGGGATGATTAAATCAATTCTCTCATGATAGATGACATGATGGTTAAATCCTAAATCAAAGTGAACTTCAATCATCACCAAATTAATTCTCCCAATGTGAAATATGGGATGATACACACCACTTCAAATAATAAATGCCTAGATTTGGCCAAAAATGGAAACTTTATGTTGGTTAAAATGGTAAACAATTATAGAGTTTATATTGGTACTAATATGAAAGAATGAGAAGATAAAAATGCATGATTAATATGATATCATATGTGAAGGTGAATGAGGAACCTAGTTTTTGGAGGAATTTGGTTAAAGGAAGGATGCCAAATTTCATGTAAATAATAGTTGGAAATGATACAATTATCTCTAGGGACATTAGCAAAGGATGGGATGTTACTTGGTCAAAATAAGGGGTTTGAGATCCACCATATTAGAATTAATCAAGATAAGTGACATGTATGAGCTATGACAACGTTTAAGCTTTCAAATATAAAAATATAAATGAGGAATAAATGGATACTTTTCCAATTCTAAGAAACTAGTCCTTTAGATCTAGAAAGGCTTCTTTAGAGTTTACCTACCTAGTAAGTGGCCTAAGGTTTGTCTTTACATAAATAAGTACACTAATATTGATGGAAAACACAACATTATATTCTCCCACCACTTTGTCTTGATGAATGATTTTAAGGACATTATGATTAACCTTTATTTTTACTAAAGTCCCTAGAAGCTTCTATGACATCTTATAAACCCATTCCTTCTTCCAATCCCATTCACTAGGGGATCATCCTACTCATGGTAATAAGAGGGGAATAACTATGGGTAAAAGGCATAATAAAATCCATAAACATCCATAATGGGGGGATTCTTATGAAGAAGATATCAAAGAGTGTTTAGATGATGGGAAAAGGAAAGATTCCTTAAATCTAGAGGAAGAGGAAAATATTGGTAAAACACCCAAAGATAGTAGATCAAATGGTAACATTCATTTGTTTAGGTAGATTTAAAGTGTTTTTCCCCTACCCCAACAAAATCAAGTTGTTTGAAATGGATAATATTCAAGATAATATTTACAACAAAGAGACATGTAACCTTTACTCTATTTTGAGTTGGTAGA